>VWZG01007679.1:450438-501079 GCA_013396735.1 Grallaria varia
CAAGTTTCCCCCCCCCCCCCCAATATTTTTTAAGGAGAAAAGGTCAGAGTATTCCAGTGAACTGACGCACTCTGTCTCATTTATACAGCAAGAAGCTTAAAATTGTGCGTCATTTGACCATTTTCCATTTGTTCATGCTGAGATTAAGAGATGGGCTTGTTGTTGAGCTTATAGTTGAAATTACAACTAAGAGAAAAAAGGGTTATAGGGGATCAGTAGCTGCAGCTGGGCTGTGATTTACTGCTGCCCAGTCATGGCAATGTAAATTAGAAAACTTGAAAAAAGCAGCTCACAGAGATTGGGAGAAGCTGAGTAATTAACCATTTCCAAGGTAAATGTTTCCAAATAAAACTGGGGAGCCAGGACTCGCTGGTGAGCAGTAACAGCTTGTTTAATTGCCAAAAAGCATCTGTGACAAGGCAGTGGTGGATGCAGCTGGGACTGCAAGGGCAAAAAAAAACCCAGAGCCAAGAGCAGAAATGATCTGTAAAGCTGAGGACTCAGCATATTTTGTCCCACTTCATCTCTGCTCTGGAGCTCTCAAGCTCAGACAGCTGTTCCCTTGGATACCCCTCCAGCATTTCTTCCAAGGCATGGGATGCTTTAACCACATGAGCAAGTTTGGGATGACCAATCTCACATTAAGTAGCCCTGAATTTTACAGCAGCACACGCAAATCCAGTTGCAAACCAGAGCTGGTCAGTGAGTGCTTCTTCCCAACTCTTTATTATACTGAGAGTGTGTACAAAACAAGCACCAAACCCTGGGTTCGTGCAGGCTCAGTTATTTTAACTGCAGCTTGGTGGAGCCATGGAAATTCCTACAAGAAATGCAGGGGAGTTTAAAAAACCTTTCCCTTCCAGTAATGTGGATCAGTAAATATGGTCAGGCTTTACCAAAACAGGAAATTTATGAGGATCTTTCAATTCTGATTTCTTTCCATATTCTATTTTGTATATTCTATGAATCCCAAAATTGATTAGTATTTACAGGACAGTGGTAAGAGGGGTGACAGATTTGCTGACATTTTCTTGGAAGAAGCGTTGCTATCTATAGCATTTTCCATTTTCATCTGGGATCTTTTTATGAGGCTGGAGACAGATGGATTTTCTAGTAAGGTGAAAATAAGAACATTGCCATTTTACTAATGTATTTCCATGTGTGGCAAATCACTAATACCAGAAGATTTTGCTCAAACTAAATTTCTCACCACCCAAAAAGCCCCTTTCACTGGTAGAAAAACAAGAAAATATCACATTCTATCTTTTGAAACGTTGAAAAAGGTGAAAACTGACAAAGCTCTGGTGCTCAATGCTGGTTGTGACAGCCAGTCTCCATGCAAGGGAGTTATTTTGGTGCTTAGAGCAAGATTTATTATGGAATATCCTTTTACACACTTTATAACTATGAAAAATACATGACATTTTCCAGTGCAGTGTCATTCTTGACTGGAAGTACCAGGAAAACAGGGGTGTGTGGCTGCTGGAGAGAGCAGAGCACCTGCTCTTGCACAGGAGAGCTAAACCAGGTCACCCCAGCAGGAGCTGCCAAAACCAGGAGTGCAAGAGCCACGAGTCAAACTTGAAAGGGCAAATAAAGTAAATATTAGTTCAAAAATCTACTATGGGAGAGTTCCTCTGTAGTTACACCTCCTGCTGTCCCAGTTTTGAGTTTTCCTCCCCATCCTGTTTGCTCCCTTCCCTGCACAGGCAGCTCCCCCGTGGCTCTTATTTTACAGTGAAAACTCTCCAAGGAATCACCTTTATCAAGCCCGGGATTAATATTTGATGAGCTAATGACACATCTGTTAGTGGGCTTCAGTCATGACATGTTGATACAGGGATGCAATAATTGAAGATGCTACATAAACCTCCACGTGAGTTAAATTTAAATTGAGATTCAGCCTCGAAACGTCAAGATTTGGTGCCCAAACGTGGCTGTGTGACCAGTGTGACTGTGCATACACACACTCATCTCCAAGGGCTGGAATTTCATCCTCAGTTCCAACCCAGGGGGGTTTATAAACAGTTCTGCTCTCGAGGCAGTCAGTGCCTTTTGTCAGGCAGAGCACCACAGGCTTACCCTGCACAGCCGAGGGGATTTTCCTCCCCGGGTCAGCCTGAGCTCTGCCTGGCACAGTTTATTTTCCACACCACCCCCCCAGTTCTGCTCATCCCTGGGGGCCCCCACACCGACCCCACGGGCACAGCTCCCCAACCTTCAGCTGCCCCACCAGAGAAACCACTGCCTTGGGACATCCCAGTGAAATCAGGATATGTTAATGCCTCCTGAACACCCCCATAAATGTCAGAGCTCATGAGCACAGGTGAGGGCGCCCAGCAACATACCCATCAATGTGGTTTTCCTTGGATTATGCCTGACTGGAAAACCAGCCAAGATTTTGCTGCATTAATTTCTAAGTAGTGTCGCTGCAGAAGTAATGTTTAGTCCTGGAGGTCCTATACATCTGCAGCAAAGCATCCTGTAATCTCCCGAGCTCTCATGTATTAAGAAGTGTTGTAAAACATGCAAGTAATTTTATCCCGTTTTCAAGTGGCAATCGGAGACAGAGACAAACGACTGTTGCTGCCCAGCTCCAGCAGAGCATTTTTTACAGCTGACAGAACAAGGAATGTAATCCAGGTCTCTCCAGCCCAGCTGAGCATCCTCAGTGTTGGACCACCTGGACCCTAAAAATATTGCAGGTGAGACCTCTCCTGAAATCACACTTGGAGCAATTCTCATTTCTACTCAAAATGCACAGGTAAAACAAGAAGAAAATGAGGCAACACAAAAGCAGGATGCAGAGCTCATTAATCACCAAGAGATATAAACCTGTATCTGTTTAAAGCTGGCTTTTCCAGTGACAACTAGAGCCCAGCAGCATCTCTGTGCTCAGGTTTATTCCCAGCCCAGGCCAATTTACAAACCTTCTGTCAGATAAAAAGTTTCAAAGCTTAAGAGAAAAATGCATTTAGCCATGGATGCACTAAGGCAAAGCAGATAAAGTTCAGTGTCTAAACTTATGAAGATTTAAATGTTATTATGACATGAAACACACTGTGCCAATTTTCCAACTCCAGCAAACAGACTAAATGTCATTGTCTTTCTAAGAAGAAAGGAAACGAGAATAGATCCTTTTTTTATTGACTGAGGAAGATTAAAGGTAATCTCCCTAAATCCTCAATCACCCCACAGGATACATTTTTTTGGACATGGCTGTGTCTTTCAGAGCATCACGTTCCGGAACAGAAAAAACTTGCTGTATCCCTCCATCCCCTTCTAAACCCCCAAAAATCACACACCTCTGGGTTTGCCCCTCCAGCTTAAAATTGGCTTTGAACCCAGGGTGGCCAAAGTCACCCCATTTTAGTTCAAACAGTTTGACATGGCCAGAAAGGACAGTGACCAACTCGAGACATTTCCTTCCTGCATTGGCTGCACAATAGAGAGACCAGCTCAGCTTGCCAAGTTGGATCCACTTTCCTGCTCCCCTCTTCTCTCTCCTACCTCCCAGCAGTAAAAAATAAATAAAGATCAAACTAAGTCCCTTAAAAAAAATTACAAATCCAAAACACCAGAAGTGTGGGAAAAAAAATCACTGAAGAAAAACCCATGGCCACAAACTCCAGTTTCTTCAGGAAACTGGACAGGCTAAACTTGCTGGAAGTGCATGGATCAGATGGCAGCCCGGGGAATTCCACCAGGAATTCACTTGCTCTATTGTGATCTGTCAAAAGGAGGTGGCAGAAGCAATTTCTGGGCCAAATAAAGACTATTTCAGTCGTGGACTTGTCAAACCCACAGCAGAGCCTCGCTGAGAGGTTGGATCAATGCTCGTGAGGCAGAGGAAAAGAGGCCAATTCCTCTGATAGGAAGTAGCAGTCACACCATCCCAGGAACACACCACAGAAATCCCGCTGGGATCTGGTGCCCAGAAAACAGCAAGAGGTCTTTATTTCCCATAAAAGCCCATTAGCTGTTCCCTGCTCCAGAGGCAGAGGAGCCTTTCCATCAGCTCCAGCTGCTTTTGGATGGGCTCCTGAAAGCAGGAGTGAGAAACGGGGTGCTGGGAACAGCAAAGGCACCTCCCTGAAGGATTTGGGAAAGACAAAGGACCAGCCCAGGCTGGTCAGCTCCACTCATCCCATTGGGGATTTAAAGCCTGGAGAGTTTTAGGAGAGCTCCAGGCCAGGCTCAGCCTCTGGTAGGACCAGAATCAGGTGCACAGTGAAACCAGTCAGTACAAAAGCCCCACTCAAACCCAGATGTTTTAACCTGTCCCCAACAGGTCACAATAAATGACAATATCAGGGGAAAATGCCACCCCAAGGCAGGAGGGAGGAGACCCCTGGGACTTGAAGTCATAGCCCTTTACAGCAGTTTTCCTTCGAAAGTAAAGCTGAGCTTTTATTTCAAAGCTCTGCTAAACATCCCACTGCTCTAAAGCTGACCAGGAGGAGAAATTCTGGACAAAACCAGGGGCACCAAAGAGACCTTTCCCAGCATTTTCCCACTTAAAGGGATTCAAGCCAAACAATCTGTGGCATCCACCAGGGCAACATTTTCCCTATAATTTTTTTAATAAGAAAAAAACCAATCTTAGATGCACAAATAATCTGTATTAAGAGCAAGACAGAACAGGTGTTTCAAAGCAGAAGGGCCACATTCTGCCTTCATGCATTTAACATAAGAAAAGTCATTAGCAGAAGCTTCACTCAAGTTCCCAAGCTTTGACTTTTTACTTGAGTGTCCAGACATCGCAGTCCCTGTTTTAACAAGTGAGATGTTTGTCTGGGTAGTGACAGTGCAATTACTCATTGGCTCTAATTAGGAAAAAATTACTATAAGAATCCTAATGCAATGATAGTGCCGTGGCTGCTGCTTAGCCCAGCTCATCAGAGCCTGGCACCAAATCAATGCCTTTCCCCAACAAAGAGAACCCAGCACTACAGAGCCATTTCTAATAAATTCATTCAATATGCTACAAAGTAAATTTTGATGATTTAATTGGAACTGATGTTTAATAGGAGGCTGTTTTTGCAATTACCATTAAACCCAAATGTCCCCTTTGCTTTATGTAAGCCCTGCCTTTTGCTAATGGTGTTCTCTTGGATAACTGGCTTTTTATCAGTCGTGTTTTTATGAGGCTCAGAGGACCCAATTTGATGTTCCCAGGTATTTCAAGCAGAACACACTGTACATTGTTCAAAAGTAATACTATTAGAAATGTGCCTCGATACATTGTGTTACAATTATTTTGAGAATTAGAGCATTCAAATCCCCTGAATCTCATATCATTCAACAACTTTTAAAAGTTTAAAGACAAAAATCTCTAACAGAAAACAGCATTCAGATTCCAAGTTGTTATTGGCTCAAAATTGAGCCATGTCTGCTCTGACCCATCCCTGCCTCACATCACAAACCAGTCACTGATCGTGTCACCCCTTCCATCCCATGGGGGCTGAGAGAAAAGGAAACCACTGCAGACCTCGGGTAACCTGGAATATAAATAATAACCCGAGCTGGAAAGGGCTCACAAGGATCCAAGGCCAACTGCTGGCCCTGCCCAGGACAACCCCAAAAATCCCTGCTGGTGCCTGAGGGCATTACAGGCAGTGTGAGACTAACAGTGAGCATCAGCTCTTACAAAAGGCAGCACGAGCTCACTGCAATGATCAATAAACTCTCCTTAGGAAGTTTGATAATAAATTTCTTAGCCTGGAGCAAAAACACCCTTACAATATATAAATTTCATCTGCAGATGGGCAATGAGAGATGGCAGCTAGAAAAGTCACTTTTTCATATTTACCACCCCATCCAAGCTGTTTTCCTGGCACCCAGTGGTGGGGGACTGAGATTTCTCTCCTTGCTGCATTTGAACCTTTGCAGCACAGTCTGCAAACAGTTTGTTTCCCCATTGACGTGGGCACCAGTTAAACCAGTAACAGGCATTGCCCTTCCCCAGTCATTGGGAGCAGCTTCTCGTGCAGGAAGGAACAAGTTAACTCCCAGTGAGATGTACAAGTAGGAGAACTCCCTCACACCTGGGTTCTGTCCTGCACTGACAGTGGTTGGTTGCTGTAACACTGATTTCTGTTCCCCTGATGCTCCAAGACTTCCAACCCTCTGGATAAAGCAGCTCCAACAGCCTCTGCTCCCTGAGCTGGCAGTGGCCACATCACCAGGAGCACTTGGCCCTCTCCAAAAAAAATAAAATAAAAATATGAAAAAAATGAAAAAACTGAATCCTGGTGGTCCTGCTCCATCCATGAATTCCAGGGCACATCCATGGGGAGGCAGCTCCACAGCATCAGGCCTGAGGCTTCAATATCCCACCTGAGCTGGTATTTCACAGCTTGCTCACTATCCAAACAATAAGTTTAGTTTGCATTTAATATATATTATTTCTTATCTCATACTAGTATTTGCTTCCATAGCTATTTCAGACAGCATCTCAAGAGTCTGTTTGCCCGTAGATCGTATTCAGATGGTTGTTGCAATAGGTGTTTTCTTTTGGCTTTTGTTATACAAAATCCATAATTGAAGAGCAAAGAAAAAAAAACCAAACCACAAAACCCTCACACTTATTTGCTAAATACATTGTGTTACAATCTGGGGGGTTTTGAGACTTAGAGGATTGAAATTCTCTCAGAATAATCTTATCCAAGCAACTCTTAAAACTTTAAAGACAAAAGAGTGGAAACCTGAATGTTTTATGTGAAAACGCTGTAATTCCTGACTTGTTAACACTGTCTCTTGCTCTTAGAGAGCAAATGTGCATTATTTGGGATCACTAAGAAAAGGACCATAACCTGGGGGAGCGTGTGGACACAAGACACATCTGCCCTGCCATCTGTCCCCTTGGCATTATCCTTCTTTGGGCCAGTTTCTGCCTTTTGGCTTGGTCAGATCCCCACGTGGAGGTAAATAATCAGCCCCACTAATGAAAATAATCATCATTCACCCCATGACTCAGGCCCCACAGACTGACACGGGGCTCCTGCCCAGAGCCAGCACTGTTTGCCATCTCAGGATTAACGGAGAAAAATATTCCAAGGTTGAAATCCTGTTCAGCACTGAACTGAACTATCAGCAAGAAAAACTGCTTTAGGAGATACATGGCTGGATTCCTATTTATCTTTCTTTTTTATTAAAAAGCCAACTAATAAAATAAAAGGCAGCTCTAGGAGACTTCAAGCCCAGCAGAGGAAGCTGAATTGAGGCCCTCCTGCCCAAACTGATGAGCTTTTGGAAGGGAATCACAGTCGTCAGCAGAAACTCATCTGCCCAAACACGAGTGAGAAAGCAATTTTTTATTAATTCTTTTTTTTTTTTTTTGCTGCAATGAAAACACATCAAGGATGGCAAGATTGCTTGGAAGAGACAGGAAGCACAACAAAGGAGGGGACAAAAATGAAATTCAGAGGATGGAGGAAAAAGGTGGCAAGAGATAAGGAATTGAGAGTGAAAGAATTACAGGCCAGGGAAAACTTTGGAGCTGGGATAGTTTCAGATGCTGGAGCCACAGCAGAATTTAGGAAGAACGAGATAAAAGTGAGCGCTGATAAATGCCCTGTGTTTTGTTCCAGCTCCCCTGTATGGCACTCACATGGACATGGACATCCCTTGGAGGAGAGCTCAACAAGCAGGTCCCAGCAGTGAGCTCAGGATGGCAGAGCTGGGGGGCACATCCCTGCTGGGACCAGACACAGCCCACCCTGTGCCCCATCACCCCGTGGGTACCAGGTCGGGCAGTGCCATCACAGCCCCCGCAGCATCCCCCTGCCCGATTCCATGCCAGCTCAGCAAACAGCCCAGATGTTTGCATCACATTCCACAGCAGGGAACCACCTGCCAGAAACCAGTGACTGTGGGGCTGGGGCTTATCCTCACCCTGCACCACCTTCTGAGCCCTCCGAGCAGTGGCTGGACTCTAAACCCAAACCAAAGTACAGGGCACCTCGTTACAGGCTTGCGAATTTAATTATTTGAGCCATCCCCTGCACGCTGGCAGCTTAGCAGTTGAGCCTCCTCTCCTGGAGCCAGCCTTGGGAACTCTCCAGCACAGGATTGGGGGTGATCAGCATCATTAAACCAGGTTACATAAAGAGTAAATCACCAAAAAAAAAAAAAATTACTTTTAAAATTGCCTTACTTGTGGAGATTCAGGAGGAAGGAAGAGGTATTTGGGGTTTATTTCTAGGAAACATGAGGGCAGGTAGCTGAGCTGACCCTGCTGCAGTGCCCTCCAGTCCTGCTCTGCTCAGACATTTGGGATGATGGAAGTGGCCAGAATGTGCTGCTCACACAAAAGCCAGACTCTCAGTGTCCAGGACTCGAGGTGCAAGAGGCTTTTTCACACCCAAATTCAAGGCAGGAGCAAGGCTAGGATAAGAATTAGCTGCAAAAGGAAAAAAAAAATACTCCACACACCAGATAGAGGAGAAACAACTCAAGTTCAAAACTGCTGCCAGACACTTCCAGCAGCAAGAGCTTTGTAAGCAACCAGCTGACATCAGAAGGGCAGCCACATGCAGAAGTATTCCAGACTCCCTACCCTTGGCAAAACCCCTCATTAGCATGGAATTCATCTGTAGGAACCTGAAAAGACACCTTTTTTCATATATGGCCCTAGTGAGTTATATCCTTTATGAGAAAACCCAGGTGCTTCTGCCCATTAACACCTTAGGGTGGATCAGCCCTTGCAATGAACTGGATTTGGCCAGCAAACCACACACCAAAAAAATGCCCTCCTTACTTGTTCCAGAGCCAGTCCTAAAGACTTGCAAACTAACAGGTGGAATATTTGCTTCCCTATAAAAGAACCCACTGATTTAGCTGGTAAGTGGTGGCTGCTCCTCACTCCCATTCCACTTCTGAACCCTCCACTATTTTAAAAGTCTCCCAAACTCCCAATCTGTGGAGATGCTCCGTGAGCATTTGGTGCAGGGTAGGATGGAGTGTTTTGGCAAGGCAGTGATGTACCAACAATGGTAATACCCGGATTTGGTCACAAAACCTCATGCTCCAAAAACCACCAAGACAGCCTCTCCAAGCAGAGCAGTGTGAGCTGCTTCCCACTGGGAGTCATCCTGACTCCTCAGACTAAGGCAGATGAGGTTTATTTTCCATTTCTAATTTTATGGTGTATTAGATTTAGTCACCTTGTCTGGTACCAGTTATGAAAGAAGCATTAAGAAAACATCTGCAGAGGGTCAAATCCATTTTAATCTTCAAAAACAGCAACAAATACATCCATGCTAGTTAGCTGGCAACAAGCCTACTATTAAATTAATAATAAACCCCAGACTAAATAGTCTGCCAAGTGTTTCAGATGTTGTGCTTACATATAAATCTAGAGTTATGACAGAGCACCACTGGGCTCAGGGCTGGCTGATGAAGCAAAATCTATCATAGGAGACAAAATTCACAGCAAGTTTCAGCCTGAGGAAGGAGAGAGAAGAGGGATCACCTGTAACCTGCTGTTCAGAATCAAGGAGAGGGGGTAGAAATCAAAAACAGGGCTGTAATTTCAAACCCAGTACATATTAATTGCTTATTGGAAGTCAGCCACGGGTTCATTCATTAGGAAAATGAAAGATTGAGAAGGAGCATCTTCAAACGGTGCTCGTGACAGGATTAACAAAGGCAGAAGAGGACTAAGGGACCACCATGGGCATCCCAAATTTGCTCCTTTGTACCACAGTGTAACAAGGGGGGGTTTGTTTTCTCCCTCCCAGAGCAGAGGAGAAACATGAATCCCAATCAACAAAGAAAATGCAAACTCAAAGCAGAGATCAGGGGATGCTCCACACCACCATAAATGTTTTATTGAGGCAGAATTGCTGTTTCATTCAGGAAATTATTTGATACCATCAAGGGCTGAGTAAGAGTTGAAAGTAGAGAAGGGGCTGGGCAAGCCAAGCAATTACTGTCAAAAATCAGTTGACTTCATCCAGATCAGTGGCTGCCACACAGAACTTTAAAAATTACTATTTTTATTTGCACATTCACTAATTCAACACTGAAATGTGATAAGATGCCTACTGTAATGGAAGAGTATTTCCTGCCAGGTTGGTAGGGGCTGTCAGAGCACATCAGGGAACCTAAAGAGCCTCTAGAACGTCTGTTAAAGGAGCAAGAATTGCCTCCTACTTCCTCCCACTTTTTATCTCAGTACCACAGCTAAATCAGCAATCAATTTATCCCCTAATCTCCAGTAGAATCATTCCAGACATCTTGCTCAGGGTCTGCTACTCAGCCTGCTTTCTTTGCATCAGTTGTCAAAGCTTTGCCCACATCACTGCCTGCAAGTGACCTCAACCTTCTGGGAGGGCTTTGGTGGAACAGGTCCAGCTCCTGCTTCCAGGGAGGTTTTTCCCTGGTGTTTGCTGCGTGTGTCCCGATATGAAGATTTCGTGAATGGGGATTTTTAATTGACACAAGTTTATACAAGTGTGGCAGTGCCCCAGCCCCAGAAAATTAAGGATGTGGACCACCCCATCCATCCATTACAACTGAGATTCCTGGATGATTCCACACCTTTTCAGCTCTGCAAATCCTTCAGCTAGAGGTGGGAGCTTCTTGGTGCCCCATCATTTTTCCTTGCATAAGCTAAAGAAACAATTTTCAAGTTGAAAGTTAGCCAAAGTGTTGCCCAGCAAATGATCTTTATCCAAAGTAAATAAAGATATACTTGCCATAGAAATGTATTCTATGGACCTACAACCATCTAAACCAGAGGGATTTGTCTTTTGGTCCTGTCAAGTCTAGAGAAGACAATTAAAAGAGCTTTTGGTAATTAAAAGTTGGGGAATGTGAACGGATTGGGTTGTCTTTTCCACATTGCAGAGCTGACATGTGACCTGAATGAAGGGACATCCCAAACACTGCCTGCCCACTGGAGTGCCCAGCACTGGGCACAGGGCTCTGGCACCGATCCCTGGGGAGGGCAGGGCAGCACACAGCAATTCTGCAATCTGCTTTTATAATCCAACTCTTGCCTGCAACAGGAAAAGGTTAAGAAAATAAATTAGTGAGGAATTTCCTGGTGCATTTAATTCCTTACAGCACAAGGTGATTACTCTGTGCACGAGGAGAAACATCAGCAGCACCGACAGGGGGATGGGGAGGGTCCCACTGTGTGACTGATCCCAGCTCCTTCCAGGAAACACAAAGCTGCTATTAAAGGAAAACCATCTTTTCCCATTGCGTTGTTGGCAGGAACAGCATCACGCAGATAATGAATCAGCACAGGCTGAACATGGATGCTTTTGGAGTTTCCATAGGAATTCAAGAAGCAATTAGTGTTAATATCAGTGTTGCTAAAATGAGGTGTTAGTCAATCCTCTAAGAAACTAATTATACACAATCAGTCTGGAAATGACGATCCAAACATATTCCAGGTGTCATCCTTAAGTTAAACAGCCCTTATTTCAGACCCAAAGGTGTTGGCACAAGTGGAAGGCGGGATTCAGGGGCTATTTTTATTGTGGAATCACCTCTGCAGGTCCATCACCACATGCTGCAGAGTAACAGCCCTTGCTCTGCAGGACCCCTCCCACACAGGGATTACATTAATTAAAGACAAAAAGCACAAGAAAGCCCCCTATTGCTCCTAACAGACTTTCACAGAGGCTCACACAGCTTTTTAAACCCCCACGACAATTTCAGAAAATGCTCCTTCCATTTGTATCTTAGCAAGGAAAAAAACCAAACCTCTCATTGATTTTACTCAGAGAGATTCTTTTAACACTTATAGTGAGGTTGTTCCACTGATCCATCCCTTTCCTCCCTGCTGATCCCCAGCAGTTGCAGAGCTCCCACCAGCTCAATTTCTGTGTCTTTGAGTCCTGTTACTGCACAGCGAGGGAGTGACAAAGTTCTCATAAATTACCAAAAAAATAAAACACACTCCAGGTAGATGAATTGCAGGGGAAGAGGAATAATTTGTATACATGCAGGCATCTGTGAGCAGCCTACATGTTCCTGTGCACATCACCACACAAGCTACTCCTAATTGCAATTAGCAGCGTCTCAATGAAGGCTGTGATTGCACAGGAGGCAGCAAGTGAGGTTTGGGAGCATCAGGCACTTCAGAGGGAGAGGAGGCCGGACAGTGCTCCCAGCTGGTGCCCTGCCAGGGACCCAGAGGCACCAAGGAACCTTCTGGGACACACTTGAGAAGCAGCACAAGGTTCATCAGTGGCTCTGATTTAGATTTCCCCAACTCTGAAGGGTTTTGCTGCCAACTGCTGCCTTCTGCATCACAGCACAGGGACCGTCCCCTCCCACTGACAGCCAGAGGATCTTTGCAATTCCCCCCCAGGTGGGCATTTTCAGATGCCATTTGTTATATCCCCTAACTCCACAGAGACATGGAAAGCCTTGGGATGGTTCCCCGCCATGCAGCATTCCAGGAGCCACCCCAGGGATGGATAACTGCAAAACAACATGAGGTGAAGCAGGAAGGAGTGTGACATGAAGTTGTCACCCTCTGTGTCAGCCTCCGGTTCACCCAAATCCTTCAACCTTCCCATTCAGAACCAGATTGAAAGAACATCAATGAAGCTTCCAAAATGTTCACAGAAACTTGGAGCAAGGCAGCTCTTCCTGGGAAGGGTCAGCCACTCAACAGGGGAGCTGCACCAAGAACTACTTCTTACAGCTGGACACAAGTGTGGGAAAGAGCTTTCCTTTCTCCTCCATCATTTCCTAATCCATTTTCCTATGGCAAGCATGGAATAGGAACAGGCAGGATTTCCCAGAGCACAGGGCAGCACCCTGACCACTTCCCTGCTTGGACAGAACACTTGGGAAGTTTAAACAGGCTAATTCCTCTTCCCTCCACACACAACACAAGCCCTACCCTCTTGATTTCACCTGCTTTTAGGTTAGTACTAAGTGATTGGACAAAGCACAGATCAGGTTCTATAATTAGTTATTTAGAGCAATTGAGCAGATAAAGATATGAAAACTTTCATCTGCTTCTTGCACTATACTTCAAATTCAAAGGAAAAGCTACACCAGCCTTGCACTGAAGAGCCTCACACCCAAGTGACTGCTCTGCAATCCGTGACAGTGAGCACAGCACAGGAAGAGTGGGTTTATTAATCCCAAAGTCAAAGCCTGCACTGTCACACTCCAGTTCATCCAGCTTGGCACAGAAAGCCAAAGGGGCAGCAAATGGTGGAGTTTCCTGCCAATCAACCCCAGGAAATGCAGGAATCCCAGTCATTAGAAACCCACACTGGATTTCCAGCACAAACCAGACGTGAATTCACTCTGTGACAAACAGGTGCCAGTTCTGCCACACCTTGCCCGGGAAAGGCAAATTACCCCACTAATGAGAGGAACTGCAACAACAATCTCTGTTAATTATGTGACCTCCAAACTCATCAATTCAGCCAAGAACTGGGTAAGTTACAAGAAGAGTCTCAATTGAAACCCAACATATTCAGGTAAAACCTCACTAAGGATTTTGAGCAACACAATCACAGAATCATCAAAAGCCCAGGTTGAAAGTCACTTAAAGGCCATCTGGTCCAGTTTTTTATGGGAAAGGGAGTCTAGACTAGAGCAAAAGTAATAAACTTCCAGAAAAATTGGTTAGTTATTTGCAGAACAAAGTGTTTCAGATGTTCCTTCAGGAAAAATGTATAAAGAGAATAAAACCCATGAAATACCCAAATCCAAGTGAAACAAATCCCCACCCACAATCAGAGGCCTGAAGTGAGTTGTCACTAGAATAGTCCATCCATCCCTCAGCAGGCTCTGGAGACCCCCTTGAGAAAAAGGACCTTGGATTAATCCCCTGCTGCTTTTAGCAACTGGTCTGGGAGCTGTTCTTAAGCCCGGGCTGGGTCTGGGCTCCTCAGGAGGCACAGCTGGGAAGATGGGTCTATTTGCTGCAAGTGAGCCAAAATGTACTCATCTCCTCCAAACTCAAATCTGAGTGTGCAGAAAGGTTCTCCTGCCTTTTCCTCCAGCAGGGACCCCATCTGCCCCATATTCCTTTTGTCCCAGAAAATACCCTTCAGCAGAGAGGTACATACATGCCAGTTCTTCACACCATGCCATTTGCTTCCACTCTGCTCCTGCACAGGCCTGGCTGCACAGATTTGGGTTTATTGAGCATCCTTTGTCTTTTTTTGAGTGGAAGAAAAGAAACTGTCTTTGGAACAATGGAAACAAGCGTGGCCAGTGATTATCAACAACTAAACCTTCTCACATGACAAGCTTGTTGCCTCACTTCAAAAGGCTTTGGAGGATCACTTATCTGCATCAATTTAAAATACAAAGCCCTTTTCCATACAATGGGGAGTCTCCTTGTTAAAAATAATGTTTCCACACCATGTTTTGTAGGAAAAAGTGGTTCTGAACAGCCTCTGCTGTACCAATTCCTATGAAAGAATTAAAGGGAGTCTGACATCAAGTGCACACCCAGTTAGATCGGAGAGCTTTGAATCACATCACAAAATGTTCCCCTCGTCACCTGCTCTGGGTACAGGCTCTGAACAAGGAGGTTGGGAATGTAGGTCAGGCTTTTCCAACCTTCCCAACCCCTTCCTTTCCTAATTCTTTCAGACCAAAAAACCTGCTTTTGGACCCCAAGAAACAAGTGAAAACACCTCCCTGTGCAAAAAAGACCAGTCTTCGACCACACAAGGGGATTTGCTGGGGCTTGTCATTCTCTTCTGTAGACATGCAAGAAACCTGTTGCTCTTTGGCTTCCCTAAGTTTCCAGGCAGAACTAGAACCAAGAGAAAAATCAGGAAGAAAAGTCCACCTACATAAGATCTATAGAGACAAATGGAAACTGAAACATTCCACTTCTTTCTTCTCTCCAAGAGAAACTGGGGCAGTCCTGGCAAACCTGGATGTGCAACCCTATCTCCCACACCTGGAACAGCAAATCCCCTGGGCTGGCTGAGGGTGCCAACTACAGGTGGCTGCAAATTTATCCTGTTTCAAAGGACAAAGCAGCAGGAGCCCCAACTGCAAACAGCATGAAAAGTCACTGAAAGCAACTAAAAATCCCTAGGAAGTTTAAATCACTGATAAAGGATGGTGTCCTTGGCCTGGCAGCAGCTGACTGATGCAGAACATCTGTTTACTGACAAGTTGGGACTTCCAGCTTTTTTGATACTCTGGAACTTCCCATCTTCCTTTATATGAAATCCAAGCCATAAAAAAAGAATTTCCCAGCATATTCAACAGTTCTGAGAAATAAAATCCTTCCCACCAGGCTTGCGTGTTCCTGTTCATTAACCAGCCTTGCTTTTCCAAGGAGGAACAATTCCAAGAGATTTACAGTGGAAAAAAAAAAAAATCAGGAAATGCAGGTCTGTTCCTTAAGGACAGTGCAGGGCACCAGTGACCATGGAAGGCTTTGCTACTGATGGGTTATTATATAATAACATGCATTACAAATCTGCAGGTGCCCCAGGATTTTTCAAACAGATAAATGCCTTTGAAAGCCACTCAAATCTTGTTTAGTCCAGGACTGATCTGGAGTTGTGAATAATCAGAAAAGGGCCACCACTGACAGTGGACAGGGCAAGGCAGAGGAAGTTGCCAGTCCAGGATTTGCTTCCTCAAGAAGAAATAGGAAGTGTTATGGAAAGCCCCAGTCGCTGCTCTGTCCAGGTTTTACCACAACAGCAACAACTCCCAGCATCATCCTCCCCAGCAGTACCAGGGACCGACAGAGCTCAGGTGCCCTCAAACCTGGGCAAAAAACTACTTATTGGGAGGGTGGGCAGGCCCTGGCACAGCTGTGGCTGCCCCATCCCTGTGAGTGTCCAAGGTCAGGCTGGACAGAGCTTTGGAGCAACCTGGGACCATGGAAGGTGTCCCTGCCCATGGCAGAGGTGGCACTGGATGGTCTTTAAGGTCCCTTCCAAGACAAACTCTTCCATGATTCCATGACACGAGCAGAAATGAGGCACTCCCAGGTCTAAGTGACTCCAAGGGGAACAGGAGCACCCATCCAGGGCAACAGGCAGAGGGGAGCCAGGCAGGAGCTGCATCTCCACATGCCTTGGTTTGTCGTGCAGTGTCTCAGCACAGGGTCACCACCCAACCTGCTGAGGTGCCTCCAGCCTCTGCTCTGGGCATGGGAAAGGCTCCTGTATTGCGAGGCTCACTTTCAGTTCTCTTGCTGAGCAGCCCTTTGGTTTGTTGCTACACTACAGAGCAAATATTTTTCGCCATTTGGTTTGTTTAACAACAAACAAAAAAGCTATGGGGAAGTAATTTTCTGTGCTGATTTACTAGAGGGGAAACCAAGCCTTAAAATGAGAGCAGCTTGGCTTTGTGGGCAGTTCCTAGAAGTTCAACATGGAATAATTCCATCTGGTGCCAAGCTGCAGGATCACCTTAGGGCAGTGGGCATAGACAGGGGAGGGATGAAAAGTCAGCAGAAGCCCTTCCCATCCAAGGTATCAAAGGAGACTTTTCTGCCCCCCCTTCCATGCCCAACAGGTTTTATTTATCAGGGTTAACATTCTCGAGCTCCTCAGGTCCCACCGGGTGCTGGGCTGGGTGGGAGAGGGACACTTGCAACTGGACTTCAAGCCAAAGCTGGGCTGATTTTTGTGGCTCAAGCACTGCAAACACAGCCCTGCCCCTCCTGGGGGCTGTTTGGCAGAGGGGATGTCACCCCCAGAGCACTGGGTGGGACATCAGGGCACATCACACCTGCCTTCCATTCAACAGAAAAGTCACTGGGCTTTTCATTTGGAGAAAAAAAGGATTTCATGACTTTCATCAACTTTGATTTGAAGTTTCAGCAGGGGAAAAAGGGAAAGAGCTCAACTGCCCTTGAAGTGCTGATGTATTGAGAACTTGGGTTAGAAATTAGCATCAAACATTTCTAGGAAATAGGACAATTTGTCAGGGGGAAAGGGACCATTAAAGCAAATATCTGTCTTGGATCCCACTTAACATTTTAAGGGCTGTCACACTGACCCACAGACAGGGAGGAATTTGACTCACAACATTAACTATGGAGGAGAGCCCACTGCTAAATGCTCTGTAACATCTGTTAGAAATCATACACATGGACAATAGTCATTAAAAGTAATTAATGATAACTGATATTAATTTGGGGATGAAGAAAATTAGGTGACATTTAAGAAGTCATTACTCAAGACATTAAGAACCAATTTCCCCCAAAAGTATCACAATAACAGATGTGACAAAGCTGATAATTTAAATAGTTTTTAAGCCACACAAACATTAATTACATCACCACACTTTTAAGCACTAAACACAACATGCTAATTCTGCAGCTAAACCCCAATGCTACAAGAACATTCATCTTGTACATGAGCAGCTCACATGGTCCTGCTACCTATATGTCACTAAAGACACAGAAACCTTTCATTTGTTTTATGTATTTGCACACACATTATGTACAAATAAATGTATAAAATAAAGCTGTGATTTAGGGGGAAACAGAATGAGAAAGAAATACAAGAGCTTTTCAAAGGATGGCCACCAGGGCTGGCTCAGGCAGTGTTTGCTTGGAATAGTCAGAAAAAGAACCTTCAATTATTTAATTCGATCTTCTGTGTATCAGAAGCCTGAACTTTAATCAGCCATCCACTGTGCTGAATAACACACTTGGGTTTGACTAAGCCTAAGTCAGTGCTTAGCTAATATACATTCTACTCCTGGGGCAGGAGGTTCTCAGTCTTTGAGTATCTTCACTGCCCTTGTCAACCAGTTCCAAAATATCATCAATAAATTGCATTAAAGATGTGCCCAGTCTCTAATTTCAATTTGTATGACTTCGGCTTCCAATGAAATACTGTATTCTCTGGCAGATTATTAAGGCCTTTAAGTACAGAAATTCTCACTGAAAGGGGAAGTGACAACATTTAAATTACCACTCAATCCTTTTTACAAGCTAAATACAAAGTGTCAAAGCTTTTTATCCTACCTCCAGGTAATTTCTAGAGCCTCCCTCTCCATTTTAAACACATTTAACAAATGCAATAAAAGTTAAGACAACAATAAAATGCTGCCTGATCAATCCCTCTTTGCAAAATGGCAATAATTCGGGGGAAAACTGCAGATTTGTTTTATACAGTAACAGCAGTACAAGGCAGGGGGATTGCAGAGGGAAGGTGGTTTATTCTATACAAGCATCAGGTAGTTCAAAGTGAACCCCCTGCTCCAGCCAGTGCTCTGTGCTTAGTCAGTCCCTGCATCACCACCCTCACAGCCCCTGTGGATTATAAAATGAAAGGGCAACTTGACTGGCAGGGTATTAAACATCCCTGCAGGGCTCCAATCCGATTGGGATCATTCCCTATCCCCGCCAAGCTCCTGGAAGGCCACTCTGGCTCTGACCCTTTGTGGGTGACCCCTGGGAGCTCAGGGGGCCACCAACTTCTGGCATAGCTCAGAGAGGTTTCTCCTATTTCAACCAAGCCCTCGACTGCCCCTTCCACCCCCTGTGAGCAACAGGGATGTTGGACCCTCCGAAAACACTGCAGAGATTTTCTTCTTCCCCTCCCTGGGAAAAAGAAAAAGCAAAACTGACCATCAGCCCCACTGAGCACCCCCGACTGCCCTTCACCAAGAGCTCTGCAGCAGCTACGTGGATGTTGTGCTTGTTCAAAGCTTTCGCAGAGATCCAGTTATTTTGGTCCAGGACTGACTGCTTTGGGGCACTAAATCTGACAGGGGATGACAATCACTGATGTCAGTGATAGAACCGCTGGCAAGGGACATTGCTCTTGTGTTTTGGAGCTTGTGGGTTCATTAAGAAAAAAAAGGAAAGGAAAATAAGACCAAAGTTTAAGACTTATTAAATACCTTATGATTATCCCTGGGGAAAATCTGTTCCCTCAATTCTTATCTCCCCAGCATAGCCTTGCTCCAATGGTATAGGCTGATAAAACCCTGGGCCAAACACCCCCCCTTTATTCATTTCCATGAACTCCCTGAACAAGTGTTTCCAAAGGCAGGAAGGAGCTCTCCAGGACACTGCCCACCCCATCCATCACTCAGCCACTGCCAAAGCTGCCCTCAAGCAACAGCACTGAGGTCCTGCAGGACAGATTTCTCTGATTTGTTCTCCCTTTCCCCACCTTTTCCCCACCTTGAAACTGTTCCCTACTATTTGATTTATTCAAAAGCCACAGATAAAGCATCAGGGTACTCAGAAGTAAGCTCAGCAAGAGGCAGCGGTGTCAGGACTAGTCATTAGCTTAGATCTTAAATCCACAGTGAAATCCACTCACTTCCAAAGACACTGAACAACCTGTGGTGATAAGAAGCCAGACTTCAGCTCTAAAGAGCCAGGTAATAAATCTTCCCAGCTCTATCCATTTCAGGACCTGGCTCATGTTCTCATCCCTTTTTCTGCAGCACAAAGGAACAACTTGACAGTGACAAGTGTAATAATGCCCCCAACAGAGAACAAAGCTCAGAGCCCTTGTGCTTGTACAGCACTGATTTACCCCCCTGAAAACCATAAAACCCCATGTTTTGTTGCCTTTAAGACTAGTGAGATCAAAATAAAGAGCAATCAGTCCACAAATAGCACCAATCAGCCCAGACATTAAGTCCAGTTTTGCACAATTAACATTAGACATCTTTTTCTGGCATTAAAAAACTTCCTTATAGTAAAAGCCACATCCTGAGTGGATTTTCAGCTTCACCTGGAGCCCAACAGTGTTTAACAAAACATGGTCTTGACTTGCATTCCCCTTCAGGGTATTTATCACTGCTGGGTATAAATCCAGCACTCATGTAAGAGCTTTGCTCTGCAAGGACCATCTCACTGCCCGGCTGGGGGTGAAGAGGAGTGGATCTCAGATGGATAATTGGCATAAATTTGTTTTAAAATGTTCTTTCCAGAAGAAAATATGGAACCACCAGGCTCTGACAAGTTCTCAGGTCCAGGTGGAACTGAGTCTTAGGTAGGGAGTCACCAATTACAAGATGTTCAGGGCACAGAATGGAATTTCAGCCTCCCAGAGATCCCAGCCAGAGCTTTGGCAATCCCAGCCAGAGCTGATGGAGTCCCCTTGGGGACACTGGCAGTGGGATGAAATCTTTTCAGAAGGAAAAGAAATAATACTTTTCCCACCCCTATAGAACATGAACTGTATATACCCAACCCTGCTGATGCATCAGAACCCAAATTATCTCCAGTGATATCATTCTGGGCAGGTCTCTGATACATCTCCAATTTCACTTAGCAAATATTTAGTTTGTCATCCATTAATTAACTAAGTAGCTAGAATGTTTTCCAAGATGTGGCAGCACACTGAGGAAAGTTCTAGGCCCTTCCAGAGTGGTGTCTGTTCTAAACCCAGCCCTGCACTGCCCTTGGCTCAGAGTTAAACAGCCCCACTCACCATGGCCAAGAGGAAACCTGATTCCCTGCAGACCAGCATTATCACTGATTTTAGCCCAGGAGACTGGGATGGTTTTGAGCAGAGCCACAATTCGCAGCTCTCAGGATTTTTCCATTGTTGTTTCCATATTTTTTCTCAGCTCTGTTCCACACTCTCTGCTCCCACTTTTGCTCCTGCAGTAAAGAGGTTTCACCCACTGTCCATTAGAAGACTCCACTGCAGAAAAGGAGCTGAGCAATCAGCTGGGTTATTTTCCACTGATCCATCACAGAAAGTGTCTGACTTTATTTGCATGGATTTGCTAAAGGTGTGTAACAAGTCTAGCAGGACTGGCTATTTTAATTGGCAGATTATTCTCTCTTGCATTCCTGATCCTCTCACTTCAGTTCATCTTTATTTAACCAAAGTTTAATTCACACAATATATAAACCCAAGGAACACAATTTTTTTTCTTCAACTTCCAGTACTTTCCAGCCATTTTGCCCTGATCCATTTTAATCAGCAGGCAGCAGGATACATTCCTGGCAGTGGATTTGCTCTGCCCAATCCATCCACAGAAACACCTGGGAGTGAACTGGGAATGTATTGATTTTTCCACATAGCTGCTGGCTACAAATCCATATTCATAACACAACATGAAATCTCTGGCTTTTATCAAAATATGAAGTGGAAGCAAAAATATAGACTAAAAATATTAAATTAATGGACACTTTGTTCAGTCCCTTGGCACACAGATATTGAAAGAAAAGAACATTTATGTCGTACAGCAGCTCAGCCTGCCAAGCTCAGCCTTTGCTGCCTGTGTTATTACAGCTCTCTCTGGACAGGAGTGTTCTCATCACAGCCCAGCCTAACGCTCAGCTGGAGTTGGACACTCAGGGGTCTGTGGCTCTACAACCTTCTGACACACTTACAGAGCAGTTCTAGTCCTGAAAAACATTTTCACACAGTCCAGACCCAAGATCAGCCAGTCTTTGTTTTCAGTTCTTTGCACACCAAGGGAACATCCTCCAGGTTTTCTCTTTCCCTGTGCCCTGAATGATGCACAGTCAGGGTAATATTCATAGCTGAAGCACAAAGGACTGGAAAGCAAGACTTTTCCATAGTTCATGATGTAATTGTGACTGGGATATATGGAGATATTGGAGAGTGACAATACACAAGAGCATATAGGACAAGGGGGAAAGGCTTCAAACTGCCTGAGGGGAGGGTAAGTTGGGATGTTGGGGAGAAATCCTTCCCTGGGAGGGTGGGCAGCCCCTGCACAGGGTGCCCAGAGAGGCTGTGGCTGCCCCTGGACCCCTGGAATGTCCAAGGCCAGGTCAGACAGGGCTCTGAGCAACCTGATCTCATCAGAGGTGTCCCTGCTCGCTGCAGGGGGAGCAGATTAAATGACCTTCAGTGAGCTCTCCCAACCCAAACCATTCCATCATTCTACACATACCATGAGTATTGCCAGTGGGGATTATAACATCAGGAAGCAGAAATCACGTTGTCAAACCTTTTAGGTTCCTTTTTGTAACACTTCTTTCACAGGTTCATGCAGCACCACCCCTTTGCATGCCAAGGGTAGTTGTGGGCACCAAGAATGGGACTAATACCTGGGTTATTTTCACAGCCTTAAGGAAAGGCTGTGCTGAAACACCACCTGGTGCCGCAGGTCCTGACGTCACTGTCACAATGTGATCGGGGAGCTCAGATTAAAGATGCCCTAAAGCTCAAAGCCTCCTTAAGCAGTGACAGCAAGGTCAGCCTGCACTTTCTGCCAGACACCACAGCTCCATGGCAGAGCCTGACACAGCAGCACCTCGGGGCCCACATTGGGTTTGAGGAGAGCCCAGAGGGAAACTGCCCTAAGAAATGGGCACCAGGGCTCCAGAAATGGCACCAGCTCTGTCAGGGTGAACAAATACAGCATATCGACATTGCTGGGTCATTTTATAATGGCCAGTTAATAGATCTGCAGAGTCTTCATTAATATAATAAATTAAAAAGGAAACTAACTCATAGAATGGTTTGGGTTGGAAGGTAGAATATCCCAAGTGGGAAGGGACTCAAGGATTAAAGTTCAGCTCCTGACTGGAGCTGTAGTATGTATCAACTGGATGTTTATGATGTATGAACTAAAGTTTAAAAAAATCATTTATGATGTATAAAGTAAATCAAAGTTATGCTCAGTTCAGGAGTTTTGGCTTGGGAGGGTCATTCTCGTAAAAGACAGCAAAAAAAATTATACTCTACTACCCTTAAAATAACAATCTTACCTTAAAAAGTGTTTTAAGGTAATATGCCACCAGGGCTGATGACTGCAGAGAGACAACCCACTTCCAGCCCTCCTGCAGGAGAAATAACTTCTTGCAGAAACACAAGACAAACAGATGGAGTGGTTGGTGTCACACAGGCCAACCTGCCATCACCAGATGTTGCTGGAAGGCATCTTCCATCACGATCAAGATCCTTCTGCCTGTAAGTCTCCTGCCAGCCAGTCCTGTCTCACCCTTCCCATCCTGCAGCATCAAACAGGGCAGGGCTGTGTCTCACCCAGTGCCAGACACAAAACCCCACCCCAGACTCATCTGTAGCTCCAGGAGCTGCAGGTGATCAACAGCCAGGCCTGTCTTACTCTTGTACCGTGAGTGATGGACCTTAAATTCTCTCCTGTTATCCTTCCCCATTGAGATCAAGTGGGAAGAGCAAAAACAGAATCAAAAGGTTACAGCTCAACCTCTTCCACAGCTGGAGAGTGTCAGTGTGGGCAAAGCCAACCACACAGCACAGCAGAACCAGTTAGACACTGGTTTGGGGGAGTTTTACTGGTTCATTAACTATTGAGTAGCAACAGGTGTTCTTTTAAAGATAAGTCCTCCTTGCTCAGAGCAACTTGCAATGAAAGTTAGACAGTTACTACTAATGAGGTCTCAGATTCAGCACCAGATGTTTCAAGAGAGTGACCAGCTCTACAGAGCTGGTAGTGCTGGGAAGCCTTAGTGGAAGGCTCCTTTATTTTCTTCTAACAAAACTGACTCCTATTATGAAATAAAATTAAAAGAAAAACCATATCTCCCCCCCATACATATTCAAGAGCTGGTCTGCAACATCAGTAAAACCACATTACTCTTGAAAGTCAATTCTTTCTTAATTAAAATTATATTTGGAGAAAGAGTTCCCACACACTACTAATTCTGCAAGTAATTAGTTGTGGCACAATAAGCAAATATTTCAGAAGGTACCACAAACAGGTTCTTTGGGACATTCTCTTTGCAGCTGAGTTCAAGGCAAGTGCTCCTGCTTTACACAGGAACAGAAACCAAAGCTTGTCACATTGTCAGAGTGTTTTTCCTAAGCATATGCTTGGAGGAAGTTAAATTTGAAAACAACCTTTAGATCCTGCCAGCACCTCACATAGTGAAGCTTCAGGGTCTGCATGCAGGAGAATGTTGCAGCAGCTCTCCCTCACTGAGGCAACACAGCCCCTTGCACATGCTGAAAGCAGAAATCCTGATTAATGTCACATTAACTCGACATCATTTCAGCCCTGGCAAAGTTAATTTGGTCTGAGCCTCGTGCATGAGCCAGCATGAGCTGTGTCCCCAACACAGGGATACCTGGGGTATTCAACTCACACCAGGCTTGTGCTGTGACACTCCAAGTTCACCATTTCCCTGAATTTCAGGCCTTCAGCTCACACGGGAAAGGCTCAAGAACTTACAAGATCTGGTACTGCAATAACATTTGTAGATTCTGCTGGTACTGACACTTCTTACAGCATTTCATAAACATTACCTTCACCAGTTTATTTGCTTTTTTCCCTGCCATAAAATCCCTGAAATCCATGGACACAGTGGGGTGGAATCATCAAGATAAAATGAACCAAAGATGCTTTCAGTAAATGCAAAATAAGGGACTGCACTTCAGCCTTCCTGCAGGACTGTTTTTCCATTCTCGTGCAGTAAAAAGTCACCCAGTGGCATTTCGGGGTGGAAATCAATGTGCTTTTGGCCAAGTGCAATGGCAAGAAAAAACCTAATGGTTTGTGATGAATTGTGATCCACATCTCATTCCTCACCCTGGCATTGCAAGCAAAGCACCAGAACATGCTTAAAAGAAAAACACTCTGCCCCAAACACTCATTTTACTTATATTGCATAAATACACAATCACCAGTTTCTAAAGGCAAATATTGCTGTTTCAAGATGAGTTCTTGACAGTGGGAGTTAATTTAACTTCCCAGACACAGCCCTGCCCAGTCCCAGCCTGACTGTCCCCAGTCCCAGCCTGACCTCTTCTGACCTACTGAAGAAAATCATGTTAAGGAGCACACCACTGGCTATTCACCAGGCAAGAAAATTCTATCAGGCTACTGATATTCATTTGAAATTGAAGTTGACATTTTCTGTGCAGATTTGTAGGTGTCAGTGTTAAGTTAGAGATCCTGCTTTAGTTTTAACAGAGGATAAAATGCTTTCCTGAAGCTGACAGCCCAAAACAAGAACTCTTATTGTGGGATTCTTTTGGAGAATTTAACAGCACTGAACCCAGTAAAATTTGAGGAACTCTTCAGTTCAGAGAATCACATATCTTGAGTTGGAAGAGACTTACAAGAACCTGGAGAGGACAGCCCCAGGAATCCTATCACATTCCTATTGAACCATCCCTGTTATAGATACAGAATGCAGACATCAGGAAAACAAACACAAAGTTGCTTTTTTTTTCCTGAGCCCCATTTTTGGAACAGTTCTCTCCGGAAAAGAGCCTTCCCTCCCCAGCTTTTGGTACTGACAGAGTGCATGGAGTAACTGGAGGGAGTTAAGCATTGTCACTAAAAACACAAGCCATTTAATGAAAGCCAGCTATGCTCCCACATTACACAGGCAGGAGCTTCCCTTCATCCTGCTGCAGAATTCCCTCCCATGGAATCCCACCTGTAACTCCATCCCCTGCTAATCACCAGCAAGCACCACGTCCTCTCCATGAGGACGCTCTTTAAATACCCCAGCAGGCTGGACAAGGTGTTCCCTTACACTGCCCCACAAAGCAAACCCTGCTTTGAACACCTTCCCTGCAAAGGGTTAAAGGCAAACAAACATATTTTGACCAGCAGCATGACATTATCTGAGCATCAGCCACAGCCAGAATCAATAGTGCCATATGCAGAGTCTCCGGGGTGGGAGCTGGAGGGATGGCTGGAACTAAACAGGCTGGGGGGCTGGAAGGGAGGAAAACTGGGAAAAATGAAAAGAAAATTAAAAACCTATCACCAGTTTCAGAAAGCACAAAGAAAAGGGACAGAACTGCAAAACACTGGCACAAAAACTAAACACGTGTTAACTTCACCTGGGAATATTCTGAGTGCATTCTAGAAAGAGGTTTCAGAGCAATGTCAGGTGAAGCCCCAGAGCTACCAACTGAGCTATCTTTAAAAAGGGAGGACAACCAGTTATTAAAATAACTTCATTAATTTCTGGAAGAGTATCTAAACATTTGTCTCCAACAGGAGGTGACCCAGGTCCCCAGCCCTGAGCCCCCCATGCTCAGTGTGAACACACAGCAGCTCTGCCCAGCTCCAAACAGCTCCCGAGCTCTGGCAGGGAGCAGAGCCCTGGGCAGGGGCCCCAGGCCACCTGTGCCATTTAAAAATAGATGTCACCTCCATCAGGGCCTGACCTTGGATCTCTTGTGCCGCACAGAGCAATCTATAGAGGTAACAATTTGATGGAAATCAAACAAATCCGCAGCAAACACAGTCACGAGGTCTCTGTTCCCTCCCCGCTCAGGTTTCCATCTGCAACTGCTCCTGTCTCACTTCACTACACTGCAAAGCACTTTTGTCCTTCTCCAGACAACCTTCCATGCCCAAGATCATGTCCCTGAGCTGCTGGAAAGGAAACTTTGGGAAACCGATGCAGAAAACTGGTTAAACCCTCTTTGTTGCACACCACACACGGAGCAGAAGGCGTTGTGTGTGCCCAAGGCTAACGCCTTCCCATTTCTCTTGCTCTTTCAGCTTCAGTTTGTGTTTTGGTTACAAATAGCTCTGTTTCACTGCTGAGCACCAAGTGGCCACAGGGCACATCCCACCGACACCAACATGGACCGGTTTGGGTGGGAAGGGACCCCAAAGCTCATCCCATTCCACAGCCCAGGCTGCTCAGTGGCACAGTGAGCCTTTGGCATCCAGAAGTGTGCAAGGAACTCACAGATATGGATGTGCATACACAGCTGGAGGGAAAATCCAATATGCCACTCCAAGTATTAATGGGAAAGCACAGGGGAAGCTTGGACCTTCTGGAACTACTTACTAAGTCCTGAGGCTTACCCAGACTCTCCACACAATTAAATCAAGCTCTGTGCCTCGTAATGGGATTGAGATGAATCACCCATGAATCCATACACTCAAAGTGAACCTATTTTATGTCAAATGACTAAAATAAGCCCCAGAATAGCTGGAATGAAAACAACCCCTTCATGCTATAAATCCTTTATTATTTTTAGAGGAGAATACTTGTTTTCAATTTAATGAAGAGTTGTTCTTGTTTTCTAAAGGGCTCTCTACCCTTCACCTATGCTTGCTAAGGCTCCAATCTGACTGTTCATTGAGGTTCTTATGGCCAGGATAGAATATCATGGCCAAAATATCCACAGTCTCATTATTACAGATAAGCCAACAGGATTCTTCAAAGCATTTTGTGCATCACTGGTCACTCTCTAGATGATCCAGGCAGTGATTCTCCAGCTTGGTAAGAGACAATGTGTGCATCAGCGAAGCCTGACCACTCCAGACCCAGCACAGAAAGCCTTTAACACAATTTTTCACCATCCACCCTGCCAGCTGCACAATCTGCATGGAATTTACAAAGACTGAAAATTTCTGATTAGGAAGTTTCAGAGATCATCCCTTTCCATCCGTGTTTTACTTTCTGGTGCATCTGTGAAAGCCCAAGAGTTGGGCACATTTTGCTAAAAACAGACTCTGCTCCTCAACAAAAGTTCTGTGCAAGTAGCTGAGTTTCCACTACAAAGAACTATAAAAATCTGGTTCCTAATGAGTTTTTATTAGCCAGGAAAATCTTACCTGCCTGTTATCCACAGCACTGCTCCAAATCCTCAGCTTATAGTTACTTATTTCCTTACCTCAGCTGTGCCAGAAACTGCACAATTATTTCAAAACATATTTGCTCTTCACATTAACCATCCATTTATCACAGTTGTACTCAGATAATAAACAACCCAAGACCACCCCGCTGGGCTCAGATTTCTTTGGGACAAGATGTATTTGCATTGATTTTCAACATGTTCCTACAGCAATGCCTTAAATTTTCTGCGCTTAAAGATGCTGAGGTTTGAAGTTGGGGGCATGAAATTGATGTCTTGAGTTACACACTGCCGTGAAAATAACTGATAAAAGTGTTAGCAGCTGCTACAGGCTCAGGTTTTACATTCTAAAAGGTTCTTATATACACAAACCAATAAATTCATATTTATTAATTTGCTCCAGAGTTAAGCTAGAGAACCAGAATTGCTTTGGATGGTCACATGCATATGATAATTCTTTGAGGAAAGAGGCAAAGCTGAGCTGCAGAAGCAGCTCTTGAACCTTTCTCTGTGCTGAGGTCTCCACACATGGCAGAGGATAAAAATCACTGCAGTAATTTCTCTGCAACTGGGAAAAATCCAAATTGATAGTCAGTCCCATTAATTCAGCCTTTCTGCAAATTATACAAAGTGTTACTCATTCCTCAGCATTTTATATCATTTTTCAAAGCGTATCCAGTTCTTGCTGGCCAGGGCAGACAATCACAGTGAGAACCAGTAGTGTTCCAGGAACATTGGGTTCTAACTGGCCTGCCCTATATAAACCCATTAAATGCCAAAGCTTTCCCAAGCAGGTGGTTAAAAGTGGGATTCCATGCCTTTGGAAATAACAGCAGAGAGCACCTCTAGTAGGAAGAGCCTCAACCTTCACCCCCATCCCTGGAAGTGTCCTGGGCCAGGTTGGTTTAAACCACCACCCACCTCCCCCACCCCGGGAGAATTCTCTTAAAAATGTAAGTTTTAATGGAAAGAAATTGAGAAACCTGGCATCTGAATCAAGGCCCCTGAGACTAAGTTCACAAAATTGAGAAGATAACCCCAGGTAGTCTACAAGAGTGCTAATCTTAAATACTGTAATTCAAAATCTGGTCAAGATATTCTGTGGAATGTCAAATTTGAGTAATTTCACTCATAAGAAGATATTTTGACCATGCAAATTGGTCACTGAATACTTATTTCCTAACAGATGAAACACCTGGCCAGCCAAGCTGGGACAGAATTCCACCCAGATGTGCATATTGTGATTAATTCACAGGTTATCAGGCAACACCTTCACAGCAAACAGCATTTCAGGCAAACCCTGTAACCCTCCAGCATGAAACAAAGGGAGATCCCAGTCTGAACCCAGAGTTTGGAATAAACTCCTGAGAGGATTTGCTTTCAACAGGCTGGACCCATGGAGTATTTATTATGGGGGTGAGCAGAACCCTGCCCAAACATTCCATCTGGATATTGAACAGGTTGTGACTGCCAGGACCATTTCCAAATGGACCCAAGCAGCCCTGGAGATGGTCCCACTGCTGGCAGTGCACAATTTCAATTAAGTCAACCTGATCAAATTGCTCTATCATCATTCAATGTGTTGGCTTGGCTACAGCCAGCCATGTACCCTCCTGACAGTGCAATTCCTCTCCCGAACCAAAGAGAATAACTCCTCAGAAGTAAAGAGCATTTAAACAAGAAGGTAGATGAACCCTAAAAAAGCCAAACCAGAACAAACACACATTTGCAAGGTATTTTCCCCTTATTCCAGTTGTAGGGATAAAAAATCCAGAGTTTAACATTTCCTTGAATTATTACATGTACTTCTTTCACCTCAATTGCATTATCAACATACTTAGAGGGGGGAATAGGAACACAAGGTTGAACCAAGAACCAAGCTTTAGAAAAAAATAGTTAAAATTGTTAAAAACAGAAGAGTCCTGGGGTGGTGGGGGGGAACTGCACAGAACCACTCAGGTTGGGAAAGACCTCCAAGAGCATCAAGTCCAACCTTTGGCCAAACATTACCATACCAACTAAACCACAGCACTAAGGGCCACAGCCACTTGTTCCCTGGACACTTCCAGGGCAGGGGATTCCACCCAAAACCCCCCAGGGATCCTGTGCCCAAAAGGATGTCACAGCCAGGATAACCCCAAGGAAAGAAAGCTGAGTTTCCAGCAAGAACACCAGCACAGGGAAGGTGTTTCTCGGGGCTTCCTTGTGCCTCCAAGGTGCACCTGGAGAGGCTCCCATGGAAATTTGTCCTCTGCAGTGTCCTGCTCACCCCACCTGTTGTGGCCACTGAGCTGCAAGAGGGAGGGAGCAAAAGCGGGCAGGTGAGGGGCTGTGCTTTGTTGGCTGCTCAGAAAGAGAGGAAATCCCTCCCTCCCAAACCTCTGGGGAGCTGTTCTGTTTGCTCAGCCTCCCTTGGGCTTGAGCCACAGCCCACTGCAGGCTGTGGAAATAACCCCATGGACATCCACCCCCTCCCAGCCAAGTTTTACATGGCAAAGACAGAAAGAGGGGAAAGACAAAGAGGTCAGGTTAAAAAATACCCTTGAAGGATAGTTGGAAGCAAGCCTTGAATGAATACAAGGCCACAGGGTTCATCATCACAGTCCCTATATTTAAAATAGCACATATATATATTTATATATGTATTTACACATCCCTAAATTTATCCCTGGCTGCTCAGCTATACACAGGACCTCTCAACTTATATACCCTCAAGCAAGGAAAATAAAATCCTTTTTATTCAGGACTATCAGGTTACTCAAACCTTCCCATGCAAGCCCTGGTGCACAGCTGGTAACTGGCTTCAAACCCAAAATACTGCTGTCAGGGCCAGAGCACAGACAGACCAGTGGAAACTCCTGTATTCTCACTTGTAGGGGTTGCTATCCCAGTTTGGATATCCTACAGCTCCACAGGGCACTTCCTGAGTCACAGCAGCTTCTGTATTGAGGCAAACAACTCCCAGGGCTTTAGAGCCCCTAAAATGCTTTATCAATATGAAAAAAACCATCATTGATACTTTTTTTTTGAAGTTAGTTCAAGTGAGAAGCTCTGTTATTACTGTAACAATGCAGCTTTACATACTCCAGAATTCAGAACCATCAACTCTAAAGCCTTCCTGAACAAAAGCAGTAAACACAACCAGTAATAAATGCTTAATTTCTTTTTAACAAAGATACAAAACAGAAAAAAACCTGAAAAAACTTGATTTTTTTTTACTAAACCCACAAAAAATATTAACAGCTGAGATAGTTACAGTCTGTAATGACTCCAGCCCCATAACAGCACAGAACACACAGCAACCACCAACACCTCAAATAACACAAGAATGTTATTTCATATGCAGTTCAGACACAAATAAAACAACTAGTATAAAGAGAAAAACTGCCTTTTTCCACACTTGTACACTACAAATAACCCCCAGGTACAGGAATGGCCACACAGAACAAAGACCATCAAGTTAAACCATCAAAATCAAGTACAAGCAACTTGAAAACACACAAAAAACCAAAATTAGCAAGGACTTACTTTGTGCAGGACCATCTCCAACAAACCTCTTCTTCCCCCACAGCCTCTCTGGAAACCAAAGGCTGCCCTTGCTTGGCCCACCTACTTTAATACCCTGCAGGAGATCCCTCTCAGGTGGGGCCCATCGGAGAGCAAGTGCAGACACCTGGGGATGCCCCACCAGGTGTGGGTGGGCAATGGCCATTCAAGGCTTTCTTCTTCCTTTGCTGCCCCTAAAACAGGCCAGGTTATGGCTCTGGGGGCTCTGGGCAGCACAAGGTACAAGGAAGCCTTTGTTTGGTGTTCTCAGCTCATAAAGCCTGTAAGTTTTGGTGTTTCTGCATTTGATAAGGTTCTTATGGTTTCTTTTTTCCTATATATATATATATGTATTTATTTATTTTTTTTTTTTAGGCTGAAGTTTTGCATGCAGTAGTTTTTTTCTTCCTAAGTTCTAAATGATGCTGGAGGGTTGCAGTGCTGGGCAGCCTGGAGGCAATGGGGTCTCTGTAGCCCTGCCAGAGTTACCCTTTAGGGCTTATGCTTTCAATTCCTGGTTGTTTTTAATTCCCTCAGTTTTTGGAGTGCAGCAAAGTGTGTAGCTTGTCCTGTTCTGGAGGGTGGAAGCTCGGAGACTGCTTTTTCTCTGCTTAATGCCTTAGTGAAATAACACAAATTAGTGTACAAAAATTGTGGTTTTGAGGTTTTTTCTCCCTCTTTGAAATGGGGAAACTGAGCAGATTAAACTGTCTGTAGAATAGGCTTTTCTAGCAGCACAAGAGGTGAATTTGAGTTTTATCAGCCTTTATTTCAGACAGTAGAGCATGGAACACCTACAGGGAAAGAGAAATCCTGAGTTTAACGTGCCCTGAGAGATACAGAGGAAGAACATCCTCCTGGCAGCCTCTGATCCATGGAAATGCCCTGGCAAGGCCAGAGACAATTGTGAGACTGGCTTACAAAAAAAATAAGGCTTTTCAAAAGTGATGTCTTTGGGCCTTTTTTGTTTCACTTCTGGTTTTTGAGCCTCTTGGGTCATGTTTTAGATAATTTTTGTTCAAACCCCACGATGGCCAGAAATTCCTGTACCTTGTTGATGGTTGTTTCCTTGTTGTTTTGGCTTCCCTATAAATCAGTAGCTAGTGAGAACTGATATAAAAAATAAGCTACAGGGCAGGAGGCTTCTGATAAAATCACGTGAGCTGGTAATACTGAGAGTGAGGGAAATAACCTTAGGAAAGCTTTATCTTATGGAGTGGGTTGTTTGTTCCCCTCTCTCTTCTGGTGCTCTGGGGGATGGAGGTGACACAGTCACCCCCCAGCACTGCTGTAACTCTGTAGTATGACTGGGTAAATTTGGGAAATTGTTCTGAATTCTGTGGAGAAAATGTTAAAAATCCTCTGAAAAAGAAGAGTCCCCAGAATATTCAATCAGAACCACTGGAGTGTTTTCCTTCAATAATAAGGAAGCATTGTACTGACTATTAATAACCTGTGATAGGAAAATTAAAGCAAAATGCTTACTGTCGTCAAGTTAAATATTTTACTATTACTGAGAAGAAGAAATTGAAACAACGCAGAGAAACATTTCAGTTTTGACAAAACTGCTTTTTTTTCCATTGGACTTTTCTGTCAAAACATTATGACCGGCTCTAATAAACATATGCATAATGAGTATAAACATATGCTCCCTCTAAAGATGCTGGTTTAAACATTAGTGCAGAATTAAAGCTTTGTTTATCCACGGAATAGGCTGAAGGTGGGCAGCAGCTGTTCAGCTTTTTGGCCCCTGGTGCCCTGGGTGGAGGATCTGCCCTGGCCGTGCTGACTGAGGGCATTGGGGGTGCCCAGGGGATGGGGCTTTGGGTCTGTCCATGGTGTCATGTCCATCCCCAGGCTTTGTTTCTGACCACAGATTTGATTCCCAAACCATGCGGTGGCTCTCCATCCATCCATCAAAGCAGAGGATCACCCTCAAGGCCAATAAAAGGAGTTATTTTGGCTGCAGCTCTTGAAAAGGCTCAGAAAAGGGAAGCCTCCAGGAAAGTGATACCTCAGCAGCCCTCCCCAGACAAGAACTTTCCATCCCTTGCCCCGCAATCAGTAGCTGTAAAACAAATGTTTGCCAATGTAGAGGCTGTATTTATTCAGGGCAAACAAGGAATAAATCAGGAGGTTTGTTGTGAGGAGCTCACGTGGCTGATGGTCAGGTACTGTCTTACTACAGCTCTGGGAACATTTGTCAGGGTCCCCCTCCCCTCCTGGGGGACACTCGGGCTGTTCCTGCTTTTAGATCCATCCCTGAGTTAGGGACAGATGGGAGGGAAATAAATGGAGCAAAATTAGGGCACAGGGGAAATTGTCCTCTATTTGTTTAAGAGGCAAGTGGATAAATCATTCCTTGGAAAGCATGGCTTTTGTGGGAAAGAGGAGGGAATGTCCTGCCTGTGCTGGCAGCAGGACCTGTGTGCTGGCCCTGGCTCCCCAGGTTGGGAATAACATCAACCCCTGAGAAACCCCAATTGTCATTTATTTTAACTGAAACTTACTTATTGATTTGGAAACAATGGGGGACTCTCAGAGAGACCACGTGGGGCAAGGAGGAGCGTGGGCAGCATCTCTGGGGAGTTCTTGGACAAGCTTCTGTCACCCTCCCACCTTGTGCTCCCAGGGCAGGTGACAGACCCCTCTGTGACCTGCCCTGCCGTGGCTGTCCTTGTGCTCCTGGGGTACATGGGACCCCCATCATGGGTGATATTCCCCCCTCCCAGAGCCCACATTGCTGGGTCAGTGCCCAAATTTGTAACCTGATCTCGAAATGATTTCTGGACCAGCCTTGGAAAGCCCCGAGATATCCCCGAGTGACCCGGGTCATAAAAACGCCTCTTGTGTTCTTAGAAAGAACTTTAAAGTGAGCTCAGCAAGCGCAGGAGGGAAGGGAGGGATCCACAGGCGGAGCAGACATTCCCAGCACAGGTGGGAATTCACATTCGAGCTCAGCATCCTCTGCCCGAGTTCTTCCTGCCTAAAGAATTCTGCCAACAGCAGAGTGGTGGAACAGTTTAGGTTGGAAGGGACCTTAAAGCTCACCCGGTGCCACCGCCTGCCATGGGCAGGGACACCTTCCACCGGCCCAGGTGGCGCCAAGCCCCGTCCAGCCTGGCCTTGGACACTTCCAGGGGTCCAGGGGCAGCCACAGCTGCTCTGCCCACCCTCGCAGGGAAGGATTTCTTCTGACACCTGCTCCAACCTTGCTCTCTGGAAATTTGCATTTTCTTTTTCTATCAGCAGTCCCTTATCCAAAATTTTTAGTGGCATTTTAAGCAGCAGATGAAGAACTGTTTGGATATTCTGTTATTCTTTAAGACATTCGCGTTTGCAGCAGACAATTGGTAGGAAAATTCACGAATGTGGCTTTCCAAAGTACAAATTCTGTGTGTCATTTTCCCCTCTCCCCACTCTGTCACCTCTGCATGTTGCACAAATAGCTGTGAATTCCTCCAGTTACTGGCTCCTAATTCTGCCCAGAAGGGAGGTTAAAGTATAGATTTAGAAGTAAAGCTGGATTTAAGATACCTGAGATCCAGGTAATTCTTTTTCCCCCCCCCCCTGGATTTTTAATTAATACTAAGAGAGTAGGTGCTAGTGTGGCTCTTAGTCTAGTTCAGTATTTTAATGATCACAGACCTCTCTAAAGGGGGTCTTTAATATAATAAAAATAGATCTAATAATATCAAAATATATAAGAAATTCATATACTATAAGTCTAAGTTTCTTTGTCTGCAGACCAGCTGTAATGATACTGATTTTTCCTTTTTAAAGAGGCTCCTGCTGGTTTTTTTCCATGAATGTTTCCATTCCCATATCCCACTATCCAGCCTGGAAACGTTAATCTGTTACTTGACAGTAATCCTTCCCTGTCCTTTACAACACACCCTCAGTAAAACAGACTTATTCCTACCCCAATTTATAACACATCCCTACTCCAGACAGTTCAGAGTTGTTTTATCTAGAAAGGATTAAAACACTTGCAAATATTAAATTTAATCCACTCTAAGGGAGGGAATAAATTAATCATAATTAAGGCTCAGCAGCTGTAATTCTTAGCAGAATGTATTATCTAATGGGGATTCTTGCTGAAGAATAGCTATGAGTCATGGGCATCCTATTTCTTCTGTGCTGCAAATCAATACATTTAGCAAAGCAATCAAACCAAAATATTAAATGAACAATTCTTTTATTCAAAAATCAATACGAGGAAATTGATCCCCTGCCCCCCGTGTGCTTTATGGCACAGGGCTCCTTCTGCAGAGCAGCCACAGGCTGGGAGCAGAGTGTTTGCCAAGCAGAGGGACAGCAGCTTTTGCAGGAGACCAAAACATGAGGAACCCGTAGCACAAAAGCCTGGGAGTTCTTGGCTCTTCCCTCTGCAAGGAAAAGTGGAGGCACTGAGGGTGTTCATCTCCCAGCTCAGCTGATCCATTACAGTGGGGCTGGACCTGCTCCAGAGCTGCCACCTGAATGTCCAAGGGATAAGGAGCATTTTGGGGTGCAGGGATTGATTTGGGACCACCAGCCACACCTGAGTCTGCTTTCTGCCTCATTTGCACAGCCCTAAACACTCATTAGCTCATTAATTATCACCTGTATGAGGTTAATTTCTATTTGTTCCATGCCCTGGAGCAGAGTCACTGTGCTGGTGTCCTGTAAAGAGGAAAGTTGTGTTCCAGGATATAAGTGAACAAGTCTGTCTTCAGAAAAGCCTTGCGATTGATTTTGGGTAATGGAAAACCCATCCAGAGGGTTTGGGAGGCTGTTGTGCTGGGACTGTCCCTGGGACAAGTGCTGCATGTGCAGAACATGCTGAGAATTGCTCCAGACATACCTTGTGGAAATTAAATGTCCATATCTAGGATTGATGACCTCTTACAAATCTGTTTTATTGGTAGTTTGGAAAAGTATCCAGCTGCCATCAGGCAGCAAAAAATGATCCCATGGATGAGCTGCTGAAATTCCTTCTTGCCCTGCTTCATGAAATTGTCTTATACTGACCAACATCTCATTCTAAGTCTTCTTGCAGAGAGGAAACTTTAGCACATAAAAAGTAGCTGTTAAGTAATATAATAATATATAGGCCTTGTTAAACCACAGTGACATGAAAGTGAAGTGATGGTGCAGGAACAAAATGCTGTAGCTCAGATTTACTGTTGTTGTTTACTTGTTTGTTTTCATCTGAAGTAATCTTTACCCCAATTTCCCTATTTTCTTCCATAAATACACCAAATATTAGCTGGCTGGCTTATTCAGTTACAGCTAAATATGGCTTTTCAATTTCAGATGGATCTTTCTACTGCCCTAAATGGTCACGCATGCACAGGGACACATTTACCCATGACTAACAGATGTTGTGCCTGAAATACTCCTGTAAACAAGGCCTTTAAATCCAGGGGTTTGCAGGCTCATGCTGTATTTAAAAACAAAACAAGATCAGTTCAGTTGGGTCATTATTGGGGATAATTATTTTTGTCTTAGCGTGATAAATCTGAAGTCCTCACGTGACTTCCCAGATTGCTCCAAACCATTGTAGACCAGGAGCTCATGCCGTGGGTGTTTGTACCAGATGCTGACATGAGCTTGGTCCTCCTTTATCCAGTGGAACAAATGAAACCTCACCCAAGACCGACCTGTTTTATGCCCAGTGAGACCAGGGGCCAACCAGCAGGTCATGGTTGCTCACACTGGGAGATGCTTCCCATTTCACTGGCACCTCCCAAAGGATCACCTGAATTGCAGGGAGTCACACAAAGGCACAGATGGTGCTCGGACACAACTAAAATCTGTCTGGTTGTCCTTTCTGTGAGTTAATGAGGGCATTAATCAGAGATCAGTTCCTCGGGCTTGCTTTCCACGAGGTAACTGGGGGGTGCAGAGATTTGTCTTCCTCATCCCCTGAGCTCCTGCCACGTCCCTGGGATGGAGCTGGCCAGTTCTGCCGAGGAGCAGGAGGAAAAAGGAGGGTTTGGGGATTGTTTTTGTGGCTGCAGATTCCTGAGCGGAGAGAGGGAGGTGCTCCTTAACCTTCCTCGAGGGGGCTGAGGGCTCTGTTTGCTGCTCTGTCACCCACCACCTGCCTCCCCCATCAGGGCCACGAGGAGCTGAGGTCGTGGGGCTCCATTTCAGCCTGGCAGCACTTCCCGAGGTGTTGGGTAACCCCGGCTCCTTAAGGGCTGAGCCACCACATGCCAAAGCTCTGACTTCCAAAGGTGCCTGGGCTCTGTCCTGGAAAACATGTTTATCAGTGACCTTTTGCTGAGGCTGCCTCGAGTTGTCTTGTGTGACAGCTGATGGGGCACTGCAGGAGCTCTGGGATGGGGTGGCACCGTGGAGGGCAGGCAGGAGATGGGCTCGGGATTTTGGTGCTTGAAATGGGTGATAAGAGAGTGGAGAGGACTTGGAAGCCTCAATCCCACACTGAGCCAAAGGTGTCTCCTCTGGTCCCTCCGGGGGTCGTATCACCCCTCTGGCCCATCTCCTGGCCTTGGTCCTCCACCCTCACAGGTTCTCTCTCCTCTGGATCCTTTTGGCTAATCAGTGCTCCCTGCCCTGTGTCCAAATGAGCTGGCACAGCTTAAACCCTTCAGATCACCAGGGGATAAAGAGCTGTCAACTCCACTGGGAAGTACTGGGGGTTTATCCTGCTTGTGGCTGAGCCTGGGCTTGGAAGGTGGTTCCTGCTGATGGCTGAGTGTGGCTTCTCCCAAAATCCTGCCCCAAACTCAGCAGTTCTGGTTGTCAAGGATGTGTCTGAGGTGCATGTTGGTCTGAGCAATCTGGTGGAGAAATAGTGAGACCAGAAACCTTCAGCCTCCCCTACAGCAGCACCATCACTTGGCCTGAGGAGCGAGAGGATTTGTCTGGAGTTCTCTGCTGATTATCAGGAGGGCACTAAAATGCAGGTGGTGCTTTTTGGAAAGAAACGTGTCCATGTCCTGCCGGACTGTGGAAAGATGAACAGGCAAGAAAAAAGGCAGCAGTGGTGACTAAAGCGAGGGTTCCCCCTCTGTCACCAGACACGAGTAAGGCAGGACTGGATGAAGGAGAAATAAGTGGTGTATAAGCTGCAGAAAGTGTGGTTAAAGCTGACACGCTCAGGCTGAAATTAGAATGTAAATTGAGCCTCCTGGGCAGGCTTTAGAGCACGGTATGGAGTGATTGATGAACTGCTGGACTCCACTGATCCCTTCTGCAAGAACAGGTTAAGGGAATTAAGCATTTATAGATAAATACCTGAGTATCAAAGGAGAACAGCCTTTGGCTGAACCTCGTGGAGGTGCGTAAAGTGAATCTTGATGTCGTCACACCAGATTTTGAGGTGCCACATCCTGGTGTGGGCTTTCTCTTCTTCCAGGAGAACGTTTCACAGCACTACACAGTGTTATCTAGCCCAGCCAAGAGGAAATGCTGATAAAATGAGGGATTTAAGCACCTGCCTCAGAGCAGGTCTCACACCCTTCCCCTTGGTATCACCTACTGCTTTTTCCTTTAAAAAAAACCTCACAAAAACAAGTGGGATGACTTTGTCCTGTTCCAACACAGCAGCTGGCCCTGCCCTGCCCCTGTGTGATGCTTTGGTTTCACCAGCTTGGCTCCTACACCCTCCCTCTGGCCTTGCAGGGGTTTGTCTGTCCCAGCATCGTGACTGGTGCTGCTGTACCCATGAGATCTGCTTTACTGAGGGAAGCTGTAATTAATAAAGACTAATGTGAACTGGGCGCTCATGAAAGAGAGGAAGGCTCCAAGGACACAGAGAATGCAGAACAGTGAGGGCTGGCAGGGACCTTTGCAGGGGCTGCCCCAGGTTGGCTCAGAGCTCTGTCTGGGCTGATTTTAAACATTTCCAGGGCCGGGTCATCCCCCACCTCTCTGGACACCCCGTGCCAGTGCCTGCCCAGCTCAGTGTAAACCACTTGCACCTTCTGTCCAGCCTCACCCAGCCCTGGTTTAGTTCACAGCCCTCACCCCTTGGCCCATCGCAGCGGGTGCTGCTAAAATGTTTGTCCCCATCTTTCTTGCATTCCCCCTTTGAATCCTCAGAGGCTGCAATAAAGTCTCCCCAGAGCCTTCTCTTCCCTTAAACCTTCCCAAGTTAAACCATTTAAGCCGCGAAAGGACAGAAAACTTAATCCAGAGGAAGGTCCGGGGCTGTGCCGGTGTCCTGGGCTGGTTTTCCAGCCCTGGGGCTGCTCAGGTGAGTTTGGAGATGCCACAAGTGCCCCACCAAGGGCCACAGGCTGGGGGGGGGACAGGGCAGCTCCGGGGCTGGGGACAGCAGGCAGTGCCGGGATGCCGATGCTCCGAGTCACGGCTCCGAAGGGAACGTCTCTGCTCCCTGATCTCGTATGTGAATAGGAGAGAACATTCTTTTTTTTTCCTTCAGGAGGCCGCGCGTGTCCCCGCGGAGGGGACAGAGGCAGTGCCTTGCCGCCCCCGCGCGTCGCGCAGCGCTTGGCACACCCGCAGCCTCTGCAGATTGCCTTTGCCCGCAGAGCCGGCAGCAATGCGCTGCTGCTGCCGCTGAAAGAGCAGCGCCTTCCGAGCGCTCCGCTTCCTCTTCCAACCTGGGTCCAAGCCGTCGTTATTCCTTTAAATACGTTCCACCCCCCTCCCCAAGGGATTTGCATTAATTTTTCATTTCAAACGTTATGTGCCTTTTCAGCTTTAAAACGAAGAATCCGTGATGGAGAATTTCAGTGCATCCCAAGAAGTCCTGTGAACTTTGTTTCTCTCTCTATGTGTATCTGTATTTGTATATATATAATTTTATCTAGATGTGGCTCCACTGAAAGTACTGGCTGGATTTGGCCCAGACCATCTCGGACAGAGGGCAAGGAACATGCAGTTATAGTGTTGAGTTATATTGTTCACCTCGGAACAAAACAGATTCTGACTAAACCTAATGGAATATTTATTCATAGATATATATTTATTCATGTCTCAGCTTGACTGAGCTGTGCCAATTGAATATATGATAAAGAAATCCAAACCCAATAATAGTTCCTTTGCTATCAATAAATGTGTTTTTTTTTTTTCCTATACCAAAAGGATGAACTGAAATACCAACAGTTAATTTAGTTCTAAAAGTGACCTGAAGGCTTGTTGGAATACAAGCTGTGTACTCCAATATATTGCGAATAAAATCACCTGCGGGTAAATATTAAATTCCACAACCCCCTTTTTTTGTCTTTTCAGTGAATTCGATTATAGGAAAATTCTTGCAAGCCCCGCAAAAGCCGGAGAAGGCGAGCTGGGAGCTGGGCGAGCTCCAGCCACGAGAGGGAGCTCCGTTAACATGAATAGGAACAGCTCCAACTCCTGCTATTCCTGCGGGAATTGCAGCTCGCCCTGAAGCCAAATAGGAGGAGCGCAGTGGGAGCACCACGAGCTCACAGATCAGTATTTAAATTCCCAACCACTTCCCCGGGAAGTGCCAAAGTGATCAAGGAAATTAGTCTATGGAAGACAAATCCTGACATTCCAGCTCTGATATCTAAGGATACACCAAGCCCGTTTTGCCAGAGCAGATGACGACAGGTTTTTTAGCACCAACTAATACAGATTTAAAGCAAGTTCTTTGGAATAGATAAAGCTTTTAAAGCTGCTGCTGTTTCATACCTGAAGAAGGTTTTGTGCTGTGGAAGTGGTTGGTTTTTTTCCTCCACCTATATGGAGGGTACAATAAAAGACATTTGTTCTCACCAATGTTGCCTCACGTGGCATAAAGGGAAGGTGGAGAAGCCCCTTGGCAAGTCCTTGTTGGTGTCACCAGAAGTCAAGTTTCATCTCTGGGGTTATTTGTGCAACCTCCTGGGTTGTCTATTTCCTCAGAGCAGTAAAAAAAAAACAAACCTACAACTTCCCATTTATTCTCTTAATAAAAGAAAAATCAGCAAACCATGGAATTTCATATTAAAATGAATCTTGAGAGGAGGGAGAAATGGGCTGCATCAGAGCTCAGAGGAAGAGGGGCCACTTTCTAGAAGCTCCCTGGTATTTAGCTGTCTAATTTTGACATATCTGAGTTGTTTTCTCTCTCCCCTTCACTCTCCCTGTCCTTCTCACTGGCAACTAGGAGCGAAATTCCTGAAATGAGGCAAGGAGAGTCCTCTCCTGGCAGTGTCCTCTGAAAGCAAAAGAAGAAAAGAGTTCATTTCCAGAGCAAATGTCCACAGAAAAACCCTGATATTTCATTTCCAGGCCAAATGTCCACAGAAACCCCTGATATTTCATTTCCAGAGCAAATGTCCACAGAAAAACCCTGATATTTCATTTCCAGGCCAAATGTCCACAGAAACCCCTGATATTTCATTTCCAGAGCAAATGTCCACAGAAACCCCTGATATTTCATTTCCAGGCCAAATGTCCAAAGGAAACCCTGGGATCTCCTTTCCCGACCAGAAGTCCTGATGTCTGAGGATCACGGGGGGGTCTTGAAAGGGTCACTGGGGAACTTTAACGTGCCCTTGGATGGGATGGGGCGGATGAGCCTTTACAGACCCGCTACTGGATCGAATCCTCCTGGGCCAGGAGCCCGTTTTAGGACAATGTGAGCCAAACTCTGAACGTGGAGCCCCTTTTCCCGTCCCCACAGCCCCGTTGGTGCCTGACCCCCCCATCCCAAGCGGCGGCAGCGGCGATGACTCCGGTCCATCCCGCGCTCGCTGGGGTGGTCGGGCTGGGGAAAAGCCTAAAGCAAACAAAGCCAAGCTGCGGCCAGATGTTGGGAGGCTTTCGGGTTCACTGAGCCTTCCCGGGGTGGGCAGCACATGGACGGGCCCTTTCCAGCGCCGCTCCCCTGGCCGGGGCCATCTGAGCAAACACGGCGCTCCCGATCCATCAGGGCCGTGCCAAACAAACCCCGCGCCACAATTTACGGCTTTGGAGCTCACGTCGTGCCTGGAAATGGAGCCTGGCTGGCTTTTCCTGCCGTGTCCACCGGGCTAAATTAGCCAGGGCAGCAGCTCCGCGGGGTCCCCTCGCCTTGGCTTTTAACCGCGGAGGGGGATTTCAGACGGGGCTGGTTGCGAATCCCCCAAGCTCTCGTTTGTCTCTTTGTCTAAGGCAAGAAATCCTGTTCGTTTGGGAAACGAGGCAAGATTTGAGGTTATCTTGATTTCTGGGGTTTGTGTGTCCTCGATGAGTATTCTTGTGAATGACTCCTCGAGAGCGGCTTGCAATCAGCTGCTGAGAGCAAATCAACTTATTTGCAAGTCTCGTGTGATGGATTTGGAGTGATTTCCCAATTTGGAGTGATTCCCCAATTTGGAATGAGTCCCCAGTTTGGAGGGATTCCCCAATTTGGAGTGATTCCCCAGTTTGGAGTGAGTCCCCAATTTGGAGTGAGTCCCCAGTTTGGAGTGAGTCCCCAGTTTGGAGTGAGTCCCCAATTTGGAGTGATTCCCCAGTTTGGAGTGAGTCCCCAGTTTGGAGTGAGTCCCCAATTTGGAGTGATTTCCCAATTTGGAGTGAGTCCCCAAGGAAAACAAGTTTTAAAACTCCCCGGAATATCTTCATGGAAGAAGTTTCTGTTCTCTACTTGACCTGCACAAGGGGAAAGTCAATGTTTGTGATTACAGCCTGATTGTGTCCAGATTACAGAAACTGAAGTTTTCCTCTAAAAAGGGAGTCTATTGAAGTATTTCCTTAGGAAAGCAGGAAGAAAGGAATAAAAGGCATGATGCTGAAGGATAGCAAGAGACAAAAGATTACATAAACTGCCAGGATTTTTCCCAAATTCCAGTGATTGCACTCCCATGTTATGCAGTTACATGATACATTCAGGATAAATCAACTCAGCCATGGGAGAATCTGACATGATGTTTCTGTAAAGAGCATATTGCAGATGGACAAACATGGATTTAAATTCCTTTTTCAGTCTATACACAAATGCATAACTCTTAAGGGTGACCAGACCCATCGATTTTTTTACCTAGAGCAACTAGAATGTAAAAATATTATCAAATATATTCATTCAGTAATATCATATTATTGAAAATAAACATACTAATTAACATTAAATGATTCTTTCATCATTGTCATCTTTTTCACATGTGACTCAGGCTCTTAAGTCATTCTTGAGATTGCCAAAAGACTTGAAGCATTTAAGTTTTCCCTCATCAGATATATCAAAGTCTGTAGCCTTGATAAAGAGCCCAGGACCTCCCTCAAGGCATCACCAAAAAGAAATCTGAACACATTGGGATGATTATTGTTGTTTCTAAATTAACCTTCCCAATAAAAATATGGATATACCTGACAAAGGTGAAAAAGGGTGCAGTTCTTCCTGCAAAGGGACCACGAGCTTGGTCTCCTGGATTACATTAAAATAAAGCCATTAATTTCAAAGGCTTTCCTGGAATGTAGTTTAGGCTCCTTACACTCCTGACTGACCAGCTAATGAGAAGGAATATGACAGATTTAAAGAGAGGATTAAGTGGCATATTTCTTGGGAGGTCCTCAGAGCTGCATCACTTCATGGTTCTTCCAGATTTGCTTCATAAACTGCAATTTGATGCCAGCAAGGAGACAGGGAAGTGTGGAAACAGGTATCCTGGCCAGAAAATGGGTGTTTTTCAGTCAAGATGTTCATCTAATTTCATGCTCATGGCCCTCAGAAAGACTTTACTATTCAAATCTGTAAATTACATGAACATTGACACATGAAGAAAGGCTTAATTAAGAAACATGACAATCCGAATGGCAGATAGCAATGAAAGCACAATGTTTTTAATGTTTTTACTGGCACATCTTTTCTCTAGTTGACGTTTTTCCTGTGTCCTGCTCCCCTTTGCCTCCCCAAAGCAGGATGAGGGTCCAGCAGAAGGGAAAGGGCCACATCTGTGGTGGGCTGAGCTCTGAGCAGCCCCCGAGCTGCAATTCTCACGATCCCCAGGCTGAACTTTGTAAATAGGCTTGGCAAAGATCCTTGCCTGGAGAAAACAGGCTTGGGGAGGACAGAGATAAATAAACAAACAACCTTCCTTTCCTCCTCCTGCAGCCCCTCCTGTGCCCTCCTGAGCAACCTCTGGGAGGACACACATGTGTCTGGTCTTGCAGATTGGTTTGTGGCATTTATTTGGATGCTGGAAAAGGCAAACATGTCTCTTTCTTCCTGCTCTTTCTCTGAAGGGCAGAGCAGACACTCAGCACCTAAAGGGCAGAAAGTGCTCGTTGTATCCTAACTCTGATTGAAAATCTCAGGAATAAGATACCAGGCTTGGGTGTGAATGAGAACAAGGTCCCTTTGGAACAGTTTATATTTCATTTTAGAGACAACCACTGATTTCGTACTCCAGAAATACCACCCACCCCAAATCTATCCCTTCTGTCTCCCCACTGTCTCCACATGCCACTAAATATGATGGATCATGGGCAGTTTGGAACACAGAACCTTCTGCCAGCTCATTTTCACTCGGTGTTGGAGAGAGCTCTTTCCACCACAATCTCTGGTAATTGTTGAGAATCATCCTGGAAAATCAGCAAAATATTTTTACAGCTGATATGCTGTAGAGCTGAGCCTTGGGAACCTCCGTGTTTACAGCCACAATCCTGATGCAGCAGCCAGGGAGTACCTGGAGAACGTCAAGTGGCTCTCAAGGTACCGAGTGTCCTCCTCCAGATGGTGCCTCACTGGGCTTGGAACAGCAGAAATCACAGAATCATTTAGGCTGGAAAAGACTTCTGTGGTCATCAGGTCCAACCTTTGAACAAACACCACCACGTCAACCAGACCACGGCACTGAGAGCCACGACCAGTCCTTTCTTGAACACCTGACGGCAAGAAAAGCCCCAGCACTTCCCAGGACAAGCCATTCCCTGGGCAGGGTCGGGCACACTGAGTCCCACTCACCGCTGGTGGGGGACGTGCCGGGATGCTGCCTGGGAACGTGAGCCATGCCAAGTCCATCCAGACCCATCCTCGGTGGCACAGCCGTGTCCTGCACCCAGACAGCAGCGCTCAGCCCTCTGCCTGAGGCTGGTTTGCATCGCAGAGGCAGCTCTGTCATTCAGGGCAGAGAGGAAAAGCCAATCAGCCCTGTTTAATTAGCTGGTGAAGCTCTAAGGAGCTGCCCACCTCATGTTTACTGCCAGGCTTGGCCACGCGAGCCTGGCATCGCCTTGCTCGGGCACACAAGGCAGGGGGGCATTCCCTGGCTCCTGCCCCAGGGTGGGCTCCAGCTTCTGGCCAAACCAGAGACGCATCTGCCTCCCCCAGCCAGCCCCTGGTGCTTCCCCCAGAGCGGGGATATCCAGGCGTTGTCATCTCATTTATTAATCACCTCTTTGCTGAGTGCAAGTCTGGCTGCTCCGTCCTCACGCAGCCCAAAGCCCTCGGTCTGTTCCTATTACAAGACTCACACAAAAGAACATTTTCTTCTGCCCTTTCTTACAGAAATGGGAAGACTTGAATGCTTTTTTTGCCTTTTTTTATGCCTTTTTTTTTTTTTTGCCTTTTTTTTTTTTCTTTTTCTCCTCTCCTGGGTCTTCTTTTGAGTGAGTGGGATTTTTTCTGGCTGTATCAGAAAGTTGGCCATTCCCCTTTGTTTCGGAAGCATTGGGTGATGGATCACATTTTAATTGGCGTTGAGGTTTACAGAAAAAGGGAGCACCACAGGAAGTTATTAGAATAACAACACGATGCATCTGCACAGGAATTAAAACTGCAAATGGAGGGGGCATATTAATTGCTACCAAATGCTTTGGTTTTCTCCTTCCTCGAAAAGCCCAGCTCAACGAAAGATTGTTTGGGGTTTGTTGATTTTTAATGTATATTTTCCTGTCTTTCTGTTCCAGTAAAAGTGTAAGTGATGAGAGTTGTGGGATTTCAGCCTTGTGTATAAAATTTCTTCCCCAACATGTTTCAAAGCATTTGCAAAGGAGATAAACACATTTGTTTTGACAAGGAGGATACTGATGGCTGCAGAAAGATATAGCTTGTCCAAGGCTGTTGTTCCCACAGCACAGTCTGAGCATGGTCTGTACCAGCTCCTGCCAAAGATGGTCAGAATATTTTGCCTTTCCTTTTTGTCTTTCCCTAAGAAATTATTGATATGTTGTCACAGAATTGTAACTCTCGCTGCTGAAAATAGAAGTAATGTGCAGATTGTGCACAGTTTTTCTTTCACTTGCTACGTTTTCAGCTTTGTAAATGAAAGGAGGAAAAGCAGCAGGAAAGAATGCAAATATTGTTCACAGATATCCAAAAGCTATTTCAGCCAATTGAAACTCAATTTTTTTCCTCAAGAAAGGAGAAGATTGGAAATATTTTGGACAGCCTGTGTCAATGATACACTCAGTGAGCTGCTTCAGTGTCTTCCTCGCTTTTTAACTTTGATTTATTCCAACACATTTCTTCTCTCTGTCCTTACTGATATTACTCCAGAATTTTTCCCTTTTCCTACCTCTCAAAGGCAATTCCCAATCCTCAATAACTGTAAAAGGGTGTACCCAGAACCAAGGGCTTTTTTGGCATCTGTTGTTGAGAGCTGGACTTCATGATACTGGTGATCTTTCCCAACCTTAATGAGTCTGTGGTTAAATGATACTCTTAATACACAGAGCAGGTCTCCAGGTTCCCAAGAGAGGAAAGCTCTTGGAGATCTCCTTGGTCTTGGTGATGCTTCACCACAAAGGTCGTACCAGGGCTTGTTCAGAAGGAGAATTCTTGCTGATGGAGAAGAAAATAAAACTTAGGCTGTTTTTTTGCTGGTACCAGCTTGCCATTCAGTCTGTTGCTTTCTTCCCATCCTGAAAATAGGAAATCCTGAAAATAGGGAGTCCTGAAAATGCCCTACTGTGGAAAGGACACAGGTGGGTTGTTTTGACATGTGCAGAAACTCCAGCCATGAAGAGCTGAAAATCAGCAGTTTATTTAGCTCTTCTTCTGCATTCCATGGATCAAAATATTTGCTCATTTTCCCTCTGCGAGATAAGATCTGCACACTCAGAGGTGATCCGACATTGGAATGGGGCCATGGGACAAGCCCCAAGGGGATGCAAAATGCCCTGGGAAAAGGCACATCCGTGTCGTCAAAGCTTTGCCAGTTTGGTCTCCCTTGTAGGGATATTATTGTGTTCTTCTCCTGGTCATTCTTTAGCTTCCTTAATTTATTGAACAGAAACGTTCCCTTCAAACATACCAACTTCAAACAGCTTGTGACCGTCTCCTGCAGAAGAGCAAGGTGGGAGGGGAGAAGAAGGGACTCAAATGCTCTTGTTTATCTCAAGGTTTATTTCAGGGGAGCTCTTGAAAGGTGTAAAAGTCTACATGGATCTACTCAGCCCTTGGCCTCCCTCCCAGCTGGGCTTGGCTGGAAACCCTCCGGTGCGCAGGTGGGATTTTAGGGAAACAAACATCACCGTGGGATTTTAGGGAAATAAACAGCACCGTGGGGATGTCAAGTGCTTGTGGAGAAATTCAAGCCCAAGCCTCTGCAGGTCCTGGTCTTCCTCTCCCATCTCGCACATCTGTGGCTTTGGCGTCAGGCCTAGAGGAAGGACACGCAGCTGAAACAAAGAGCTCCAGGCCAAGGAGGCAGGCAGGGAAAATTCCTCTTGGATGGGATACAGAGGAGGACTGTGCAGAGGAAAGGAAAGCCAAGCCCTGGAACTCTTCAAGATCAAGAAGGTTTTGCAAAAGCCGTGGTTGCTGACCAGTGGTGCGTCACTTCTGCCCACACTCCCGGTGACAGCCCCTTTCCTTCCTGGCCAAAGAGCCAACAGTTTTCCTAAGTGGTATTTTTTGGCGTGGGGGGTTGAAGAGGAACCCCATTTTTTGGTGTGTGTTGGCCCAGCAGCTGAACATGGCGCTGCCAGCTCGGCTGGTTCCGTGAGCAGGTCCTTGGAGGAGGGATCGTGCCCTGGGCTCTGCTGCCAGGCATTGCCTCCCTCTTCTTCTCCCACTGTTACCCACGGATATTTTCTGGAACCCCAGCTCCCATGGGGTACAGGGCTAAATCCCTATAAGGGAGCACCACCACAATTAACACAACATTTATGGTCACAGATGATGATCCCACAAAGGCAGGAACATTTATTTATCTTCTTCTCTACAGCCAGTTAATGGTTCTCAGTCTCTGCTTTGAATGGTTGTTGGCCTTTCCATAGTCTTCTTTTTTAAACTCCTAAATACTGTTTTAAACTTCTGAAGATGAAATCTCCCCTGGTGATATTTGTTTATCCTGAAAACCTTTTTTCTTTGAAGTGTTAAGAATTTTTATGGGCATATGTCACTGATGTTTTTGCTGTTTGAAATTGTCCGTTATGTGAAATTCCACATGACACTGAAGGGAATAAGGCGTATGTGAACCACTTCTGAGACCTGCAGGGCACAAACATGGCACAACATCTCTCATGACGTTACAAACACTCTTTCCATGCCGGTGGCAGGAATGTCTTTAGTTTGGGAAGGCTGATTGTTCCCTGTTGTCCCTGTGTCATTTCAGGAAGACCTGGCACACAACAAACACGGTTACACTCTCATTTCCTAGATATTAAATGTTTTATTAGAGTGTTGCTCTCCAGGGTCATTCCCTTCCTTCCTCAGACGACAGATCAGTCAGCAGTGAAAACCAAGCCCAGACCTTTCACAGTGCAAAGGAGGAGGCTCAAATGTAGCCCTAAATGATGTGGGCACGATGGGAGGGGGAGCTGAGGGGAGGAACAGGGATGGAGGAGCTTTGAGATGCTCCAGTCAGAAAGTTCCCAGGTAGGATGGAAGCCCAGGAAGTCCTCACCACTGAAGGAGATGCCAAGCTCTTTAGCACATTTAGAGCCAGGGGATAATCAGAAAGGACAACAACACTGAGAATGTGCCCATTGAAAGCACTTTGTCCCGCCATGGGCCTGGTGCCAGAGCCCCCTCCTCACCCCCTGACCCCCCAACACCCACCCAGCCTTCAGGACTACAAAGCCATCCCAGGGAAAAACCAACACCACTCCAGAAAAAAAAAACCCAAAACAAAACAAAAGCCCCCCTTGCAACAATGGTCTGTCAGGCGTGATTTACTGAGCCTGCATCCCCGGGCGAGCTCCAGTGAACAATCTCAGTCCTCGCCGTTCCCACACTGGTTTGCTTCCCTGCGACTGCCCGGGACACAAAGCCACGAGGAGCTGGGCAGTAAATAAAGCTGATGTCCTTTGTGTCATTGTGCGGGGGCCTTTCTCGGGGGAAGGAGAATAAATGAAGTGTGAAATGTGATATGAAATCAATTTCTTCTCTTGGGGGGCCGCCTTGGGAGGGAGTGGGTGGACTTTGTCACGGGCTTGGGGACAGCCAGAAATACCCTTTCCATCAGCCTGCTGAGGTGGGTAAAGAAAACCACATTTCCCTCTTGTACTTGTCCCAGTTCCCACCGTTTTGGATTAGAGATGTCTCTAAGTTTGAGGAGTTGGCATCCCCTGGATCCACCTCACGAGGTTCTAACAACCATTCTTCTGGAGAAGCACAGTCCCCCCATCCCGGGCAGATGGGAATACCTGGGGGTAAGGGGTGGCCTCCAGTCCATCTGATTTTCTTGCACACCCTCTGCCCTTGGCACTGGCCGTGTCACCACCTCCCTGCTCCATCACTCTCCAAATGGTCCACCCAGGAATATCAGCAAGGATTTTGGTGGAGAAACAAACGCTGCGCCCCAAGCAGCGTGTCCTCACCTCAAATAAATGTGCAGAGCACTGTGGGTGTCAGGAGAGAGCAGGAACTCGCCCGTGGCTGGAGATGTGGCCTCCAAGTGTGGTTGTTTTCTTTGTGTGCCTGTGGATTTTTTTATTCAAGCTGCTTCTGATGGGAAGTGTGGGATTTCTGCACTTAGGCAAAAGTGATAAAGAACAGGCAATCAAACACGGTACTTTGGACGTGGCAGGGGAAAAGAAGAACAGCATTTATGTGCTGTGCATGTAGGTGGGATAGACCTGGAATAAACTGCCAAATGACATAATAAATTAGACAACACCAAACAATTGCCTCTCTGGCATCTCCCACACCCCCCTCCCTGGACTTGCAGCCATAATCCTCCCTGCTACACATATTCCAGCACTGGATGCCTTACAATCAAGCTGCTACTCTAAGAGTTACCTCTTTTCTCCTGGAAATAGTTGAATTCCCTGCTCCTTTCCCATCCCCACGTTCTCCTAAGCTGTGCACCAGTCCAGGTTCATTTCTGCACCCCTGTCAGCCTGAGCCTCCTCCCAGCCATCACCCCCCGAGCAGCAGCTGGACCAAACCTGGGGGCAAGGGGCAACCACATCTTTCCTGTGTGTCTGGCTCTCACCCCCCGGGTTTGATCTCCACATATTTGTGCTAAGCCTGGTGTCAGTGCTCAGTAAACAGCAGGGGATGATCCTTTCCAGAGAGCGCTGCGTTTCCTCGGGGATTTTCACTTTTCCTGGGGAGGGGAAAGTGAAGGAACCCTTCTTGCAGCTTGATTGTCCCTGCCATGCCTGGGCTGGGCTGTGGCACTCGGGAGATAAAGGGATTGAAGGGTGCTTTGGAGGGGCTCTGCAGCATCCAGCCTGTCCCTTCATCCAGCCTGTCCCACACACATCCAGCTTGTCCCTACACCCAGCCTGTCCCTTCTTCCAGCCTGTCCCTTCATCCAGCCTGTCCC
>VWZG01007679.1:501108-520994 GCA_013396735.1 Grallaria varia
TGTCCCACACACCCCCAGCCTGTCCCTTCTTCCAGCCTGTCCCTTCTTCCAGCCTGTCCCTTCATCCATCCTGTCCCTTCTTCCAGCCTGTCCCACACACCCCCAGCCTGTCCCTTCGTCCATCCTGTCCCTTGGTCCATCCTGTCCCTTCATCCAGCCTGTCCCTTCATCCAGCCTGTCCCACACACATCCATCCTGTCCCTTCATCCAGCCTGTCCCTTCATCCAGCCTGTCCCACACACATCCATCCTGTCCCTTCATCCAGCCTGTCCCTTCATCCAGCCTGTCCCACACACACCCAGCCTGTGCTACACCTGTCTGGATCTTCCCAACAGCAGAGGTGCCAAACACTTGGACACCTTTTCCTGTACATGGCAGAGGGATCTTCCCCCAGAGTTCTCCTCCCAGGTGGATCCCATGTGTGACAGTGCAGAGGATTTTTCCTACTGACATATTTCTTGCCCTTTTCAGCATCACGCCCTGGATGGGCTGATGAAGATGCTACGGCAGAGCTGGTCAGCGTTGGCTGTCACACCTCCTAATCCACTTAGGGTGCTTTGTTTGATTCAAAACTGCAACACAAAACATAAATGGAGCACCACAAGCCTTTACATCAGCTTGAGAAAAGCTCAACTGATTTATTTTATTTTATTTTTTTTTTTTAGGATTTTGATTTATCTCCCGCAATTACTCTGACACACACTGATATAATTCAACAACAAATTCCTCCTGCACCTTCCTGACACCTGCAATCCCAGCGTGGCTCCTGGTGGCAGCAGAGGCAGAGGTGCCCAGGGGAGGTGTGACTGCAGTTTCTCCAGGGAATCCTCCAGGGTGTGGGATTGCTGCTGCAAACCACCCCGGCCTGATAAAGGCAGTTGTTTCTGTGCTCAGCACATTGTTGGCTCCCTCAGCAGCTGGAACAGATTAGCTGGGCCCTGAAATGTTGTTAAATAAAATACGCAAAAAGAAAATACAATTATTGCTAAAGTGAAAACATACCGCATGGGATTATTAAAAGACCAAGATGTTTTACATTTTAAGGATGTTCTTCAGGTTTTTTTTCCATCCCTCATGCACCAGAACCTTGCAGGGGTGGTGTTAAACCCTTCCATGTGATCCCACGTTGCTCTCACACTGCACAGCCCTGTCGCTCCCCCCAGGGCCAGGGCTGCCCTCTCTCCCCGGCCGAGCGCTCGGGGCTGTGTGGTGGGAATTCCAGGGGCCCAAATCCATGTTTCCTCCTCTTTCCCTGAGCACCAGGCACGCACGGGAGCAGGGGCTCGACAGAACTTGTGTCCAGAGTGAAGGACAAGTTTCCTCTCCTGCTTCTCCCCCATGGTGGAGTGAAAACCTATTCCCAGGAGAATTCCCTGCTGTGAGAGGAGTTCTCTGGCTGTCACTTCCCACCAGATCCCACCCACACCCGGTTGTAAACCATCGACAGTGGACTCTGGTCTCCAAAATCCTCCAAGGTTGTGCTCTCTTATAACCCCAGTCTAACAATCATTATTGATTTTAGCATCATACAATCACAGAATGGGTTGGAAGGGACCTTAAAGCTCGTCTCATCCCACCCCTGCCACGGGCAGGGACACCTTCCACCAGCCCAGGTTGCTCCAAGCCTCATCCAACCTGGCCTTGGACACTTCCAGGGATGGAGCAGCCACAGCTTGTCTTTAATGCTAAAGGTATTAAACTTTGCTAAAATAGTAATATTAGCAAAGGTTATTTTTAAAGGAATCTGCAAACCTTGATCTCATGATGATCACTTTGGGTTGGAGTTGTTTACTAATTGCAGGGATATACGCAACAAGGTGGGAAATGGAGATGGGTAACACAAAGGCTGTCGTGAGTGTTGCTGTAGAAAATAAAACTGGGTTTAAAAAAGCCTGGGTGATTCCTTAATGATTCCCCAGCTCATCGAGTTTCACAGCGCTGGCTTAATGAGTTTATTTGAGTATGTGTTTAATGTCTTTTCTGACTCTGGCTGCAGGAAGGCAAAGTCTTGCAGACATTTTCAGGTGTGTGGTGATAATAAATCACTTTTTAAATGGCCTTCGAAAGGGAGTTTTGAATTAAGCTGCATCCATTAATGTTTGAGGTCCCTCCTGAGCATCACTCGATCTCCTTAATGTTCCTTGCCCTAAATCATCTCATTAATGATGTATGAAAAATACAGTCAGCTCCTTGAAACTGTTCTCTTCCATGTGGCTCTTAATGACCGGGGCCATCCTGGTGATGGGTGACTGATGACAGGACTTCTCCCCAGAAATCCAGGCTGGCTTTTCACCAGTGCTGTCACTCAGCAAGCCCCGGCCACTGGAAATGAGCCCCTCGGGGAGGGAGGGAGCTCCTGGGAGATGCTCAGCACAAAACATCTGCCCTGCAGAACCTCTGCAGGACCAGCAGCTGGGCAAGGCAGCGGTGGAACTGCCCCGCAAATTAATTGGGGAGGAGTCGTTAGGCAGCAATCGGTAAACACAAAGCAATAAATAGAAAGTCCCCCGCTTCAGTTGGATTTTCTGGCGGCCACATGGAAAATTCCGTCCATGTTAATTCTTAAAAAGTCAAGCTATACTACAGAAAACTGGAGGAATTAGTAGAAACCTCCCCAAAAGACTGAAGAATTTCACCAACGGATGAGTGGGAATGTTTGCTGATGGCTTACCAAAAACTTCTGAAATTATGCAAATGTCTTTAAAAGAGAACACAAATCAGAATCCAGCTGATTTTTATAAGGAACCTTCAAAAGAACCATGAATTTTAAACAGAATTCTGATGATATCCAGAGTGCTTTTTCACATCATGGTACCTTGAAAATGCATAAACATGCAGGTGTGTGAGTCTGTGAGTATGTAAACATCAATATTTGCTTTAAATGTTGGTATTTTCTGTTCTGCGAGAAAAGCAGAAGTGTGGTATGTCCAATGTGCTGCTTTTTTAACGAGCAGGAATACTTCTCTGGTGGAAAACTTTTCAGAAAACTAAATATTAGGGGAAGCATTATGGAATGTATTTGCCACGGCAAAGTTATAACCAGCAATATGAAACTGCTGACCGATGCTTTGCATTTGAAAAATGTTTGCAGATTCATGGCAAAGCGGGAGAGCAGTGAAACTAAAGGGGGTGCCTCTGATGACAACTTTCTTTCCTTTAAGACACGTATTCTTTGTGGCAGCCTTGAGTGAAAATGATGAACTCAGGGGAGTTTTGTTTCATGATATTGGAAGTACGTGGGAAATTTGCCCCGGGCTTTGCCACGCTGAGCCAGGCTCTTCATCCACATGGACAGCCTGGAGGCAGCCCAGCCCAGGGATGGTGTCCCTGCTGCAGCCACAGGTCCTCCAGGAGGGAGGGACACCAACTCAGCCCACTGCCACCAGCCTCCACCTGTCTCCCTCTGTTGCAGCCACATCACTCAGCACCAGATCTCAATAATCAGGTTGTCTCCCAAACACAGGTTTCGGCGCATTCCTGAAGTCCTGGGTGACCAAGCTGATGTCTTCATGCAGTTTTCCTGCTAATTCAGTGCCCTCCCAAAATCCTCAGCTCCTCTCTCAGTCCCACAACTGAACCTGATAACCACTGACTGCACCTCCTCCATTCAGCCCAGTACTTGGAGGTGGTAAACTGGTTAATGTAATAACAGGCTGGATTTAAAGCTGAACTCTGCCACAGACACCCCAGGCAATTTTATCAAGTCATTTGATCCGTCAGGATCTGACTCCCCAACGAGAATTCAGGAAGAAAAGCATTTCCCTACATCGCATGAAGCGTTCAAGTGTTTTGCAAAGAGGCCTCTGTGATGTACTTAGGGATTTCCTATGTGGAAGCTTAAACACCTAAAATCCTGTCAGAACCCCTCAGAATGTTCCAGTCCAATAAAGTTCAAATGGGGAATAACACATTTGTTAAAACAGGCACGATTTTATATGAAGAGGATGACATGGCCAAGAGACCATACGTACCTCAAAAGAAAATGAAGACAAGATTATCGAGCCAACATAAACTGGATTGGCGTGGTCAGTGTTTTTAAGATTTTTAGAGACACTTGGAATGAGAGAGGGAAAAAACCCACAGCCAAGTCTCAGGCCTTGCACAGTCTGTGTACACTCCAGGAGGAAACTTGGGTTATGAGCAAATATTTTAGTACAAATCAAATGCCTTCCAGGGATAAGCAGCTGGGAAGGCGGGAAGAAATTAATATTGGAAGCTTTAGAACTTCCCAGAACTATTCCCTACCTCCTTGATTGAGGGAATTAACTTTTATTTTATTAACTTTTTAATGCCCTTCTCCCATCCAGGGTGCTCTGTCTGAATTGCTTCTCCCCTCCTCCGAAAGGGCTGCCCTGGGGATGTTGCTCTTCTTAGGCTTTAAGTAGCAGCTGGCTGTGATTAAGTGGATTGGGAGGATCAGTGCTTGATTAACTTTCTGCTGCTCTTGGTTTGCTCAGGTTCCTGCAAGAGAATTAATCTCTTGGTTGGGCAGAATGTTGGGCTCTAATGGATACCAGACCCCCAGAGCCCACCCAGAGCACGCAGGGCCAGAGCCTTGGTTTAAGCACGTTCAGACTTTGTGCTCCTGTCCTGCTGGAGGCAAAACTCCTGTGGGCACCGAGGGCAGTTGTTCTGCTCTGGTTTTTGGTGTGATGCTCGTATTCAGCTCTGTGTCTTGGTCTGTTATGTCGTTACTGTCTTTTTTCAGGCTGTATGGAATCATGGAATGGGTTGGGAGGGACCTTAAAGCTCATCCTCCCACCAGCCCAGGTTGCTCCAAGTCCTGTCCAACCTGGCCTTGGACACTTCCAGGGATGGGGCAGCCACAGCTTCTCTGCCCAGCAGGAGATAATTCCTTCCCAATATCCCATATAAAACTCCCCTCCTTCAGCTTAACACCACTGTGTGGGCAGACACTTCTTAACCAGAAGGAATCTCTGGGTAACACCTGTAGAAGAGAAGTGTGTAAGTTGTGTGTCCTATAAAATGTTCTTTTATCAGCCAAACACTCTTTCCTGAAGAGAGATCTCTGAGCTCCCCCATCCTCTGCAAAAAGTGACACTTGCTGGCCAAAAACTAATGGAAGTGTCCCTGAGTGGCCAAGGCTTGGTCAGGTCTTACAGTGCTCTTTTCCTTTTGAAAACTGAACCCCAGAAAGGTGCAGGGAACTGAGATGAGTGCAAAGCAAACCCAAATGCTCCTATTAATGTGCATCATCAAGTGACCAAAAAGCAACTCTAATATTGCTCTCATTTCCCACCCCAGAGAAACCCTTCAACAGTCCTAAATGAATGGAAGCATCACTAATTGAGTAGAAGAAGCAGCTTTCCCAAGAAGCTTCTGGTTAATTTAAACTGTGAGGTAAAAATAGTAAGAATTTTTTAAAAAATCAGTGTGTAAATGGAAGCTTGGCTGTGCTTCTGCACTGAATTATACCTTGATGGAAACGGATAAAGCTCAAATGAAGTCCACAGGCGTCTCCTAATTATATCACAAGGTTTTATTCCACTTAGGTTTTCATGAAAGACTTCTGATTTCTTTTTATTATTCTCCATGGGAGTATAACATATTAGTTAACTGGGAGAAAGGAAGGAAAAAAAGATGAAACTCTTGATCTCTCTCGCTCTCCGTGTTTGTCGGGACAGATCAATTGTGAAGTTTAAACTGGGTATGGAAATTGCCTGCTTGCAATATGGCTAAAAAGAAAGAGCATGGATGATTTAACAATTTACATAACCTGAGAGACTCAGCTGCACATTGAATGAATGGGCCTCTTTGTTTCTCTAAACTGAAATAAAGAGAGGGGGAGAACAAAACAAAACAGGAAAAAAAAAGGTTCTTATATAATTGTCTCTGTGACTGGCATGATAGGAAGTTTTATGTCTATTGGTGGAATTAAGACTGGGAATTATTAGAAAACACAAAGCAATAAAGGGGCGGTGAAGCAATTGTCCCTATCAGCTAATGGGGAGTGACAGAGCCAGCCCTGCTGCACAAGCTCAGCCTTGGCTTTGCTTTATTGTCCTCATTAGATTTGGGTCCCTCTCGGGGCAACCTCGGCCTGACCACGTCCCACCAGGGATGGAGCAGCCCCGACCTGCAGCTCCTGGGCTTGGGGAGATGTTGGAGATCCCGCGTCTCAAACTAAAGTGTGGCTGCCCCTGGATCCCTGGAAGTGTCCCAGGCCAGGTTGGAGAGGGCTTGGAGCAACCTGGGCTAGCGAAAGGTGACCCTGCCTATGGCAGGGGGTGGGACTGGATGATTTTAAGGTCCCTTCCAACCCCAACCATTCCATGGTTCCATAACTTACAGGACTCATCATCTCCTTTGTGGGTTCCATGTTATCCAGAGGCTGAACAAATCCCTTTCCTGTGGAACCCAGGGGTTAAATTATTTGGGCCGTGTAGGTGTCACAGCTCAAGGACATCAACACCACGTTCCCTCTGGCCCTGGCACACACACGGCTCTGAAAATGGAAATCTTTTCTGTCTCTCTTGCATGGGCGTCTGTCCTTCTGTGTCCACGTGGGTGTCTGTCCTTCTGTGTCCACGTGGGTGTCTGTCCTTCTGTGTCCACGTGGGTGTCTGTCCTTCTGTGTCCACGTGGGCACATTGAGGGTGAATCCCTGAGCTGGGTCAGAAACCACAGCCACCCCCTGGCACCCAATATCCCCGTGCTGGGATGCCCAGGGACGGCTGCTGGACCTGCTGCTGCTGCAGCAATGGGTTGAAATCCTGTTAATCCAGCACGTTTTCAGCAGCCCAGGAGCCACAGTCAAATAAACAGCTGGGAATGGAAACTGGGAGGGGACGGCCGAGCTCACGGGGGTTCAGACCTCTGGCAAACATCTCGCTGCAGCTCTAGATGGGAGAGCAACTGGTGGCATATGGGGCGTATCTCCTCCCGAAACTGGTTCGAGAGGGAAAAACAAACTTCACCTTTTGGAATGTAACCAGCAGATGAAAAAAAATTAACCCTTTTTTTTTTTAAAAATTTTTTTGTTGTTGTATATTTTAACTCAATGTCTGTTTTAATGTCCTGCTTTAAATGTTTTTATGATAAATTCCTCAATTTGCTGCCTCCCTCTGAGCAGACCAAGTCCAAGTTAGCAACTTCTCTATCATCAATCAAAGCCAGGATGTGTTCCCGGTGCCTGGATCCTCTGCAGCAAAAATTCTGTGCGTCATGTTTTATTTCCTCAGTCAAATTGTGGCCTTTGATATGCTTGTAATTTTAATTTTTTTAAAATTTTTTTTCCCCCAAAATGAACCTGTATCATCCAAAGAAACAATCTTAGTGAAGGATCGTGGCCCAGTCGATGCTCCTGGAGAGGCATCTCTTAGAGCAGAGTGTGACCATACAACCAACATCAAGGTGATATTGGGAGCCCAACCTCACCATCAGACTCCAGACACCTCATACAGAAAACCAGGTTTTCTAAACCTAGAGTACAATAGTGATTTAATGAAAAACTGAAGCTTCATCCACTGTAATTTTAATGCTGATAAAAGCAGAATGTCAAGTTCTGCTCCCCATAAGAAACATCACCAGCCTTGAGCCTATAAAATAAAAAATCAAAAATACTTTATACAGCACACAAACATACATATGCCTGTGAATACTGCTCGGCTTTACCTTTTATTTTCAATAATTTCAGATAGCAATAGTGGGGGTTTACCCATAGTCTGCTCCCAAAAATAATCAAGTATTTTGAGGTCTTCTTTTCGGGTACATTTTTTCCTCATAAAAAGTAATAAATGTCAATATCTGAAGCACACTTAGGCATTTCATTTGCTCTTGGGCCTGCCAACTAAAACAATTATTTGTGTCTTCATAGGAAGGCACTTCAGCATTTTAAAATAAATATTTAAATACTACTTCACAGGAAAAAATATTCATGTGGTTAGATTAGATATGCTGGAAAAATTAAGGCTGGTCCTCAAAGGCATGTCATGTTGTTACACTTTCCTGTTCTTAATTTGGTTAATCCTTCCTCAAACTAAAAAATTCAGATCAGAGGAAAAGAGAAGGTATTTTAAAAAGAGCTTTGATACCCACAGCAGATTTCTTAATGAATTTTAATTTACCAATTTGCTGCAAAAAGATAGGTATGAATTAAGAACTCTAATCTCACTAATTTATCTGTTTTCCTGGTGATTGTGTGTACAAAGTCTGCGTGTCTGCCAGGCAAAGGCTCCCCAGAAAAAATCTGAATAAGGAACAGATTTGAAACAGCAAGTGATACCTTTTATGTGTGTTTGTAATCAAATAGATGCCACTTACATGGGTGCTAAAGTCCCATTTTCCCCTCTAGAAACCCAGGAAAAAAGATGAAAGGAATGATGATGAACCCCTTGATACAAACCTGGGCTGTCAGTTCAGAGGGAACACCAGGAAAAGAAATCATAGAAAAGGCTGATCAGCATTTTCACCCATGAATATTGATGGAGAGACAAGTGAATCCTGATCTTCTGCCTGCAAACATAAAAGGTACAATTGGTGCAATAGTGGAAAAGTCACAATTTTCAAGTAGTTTTGCAAGTTGTGTCAGACCTCCTTGGGCTTTAAAGTGGCACTGGATTCATTAGCCACAGAGCCACGGTGGCAGTCAGGCTCAGTCTGCGCTTCTGCACCGAAAATCCCCCTGAAGCCCATGGGAAAACATCATGGAATCACAAAACAGGGTTGGGAGAGACCTCTGGAGGTCGTCCAGTCCAACCACCCTGCCCAGGCAGGGTCACCTGGAGCAGGTGACACAGGGAGATGTCCAGGTGGGCTGGGAATGTCTCCAGGGGCTCCACGCCCTCCCTGGGCAGCTGTCCCACCTCCCTCCATGGGGAGAGGTTCTTCCTCGTGTTGAGGTGGAACTTCTTGTGTTTCAGTTCGTGGCCATTGCTCCTCCTCCTGCTGTTGGGCTCCACCGGGAAGAGCCTGCCCTTGGATGGAGGCCATGGAATACTGAAGGAAAACCTCCCTTTTTCAGGCAGCATCATTTCGCCCTTGCAGCTCAAGCCTCCCATGGTGTGAGCCTCCCTGTCTCTCCTAATTAGCTCCTCCTGCTTCAAAAATCCTGATAACCCGTTATCTCCACCTGGGAAAAGGATCTTGCTTTGAGCAGGATCTGGCTCTTTCAAGCAGCCGAGTATCAGCTTTCAGAGCTGCAATCCCCTGCTCTGCAGGGCTGGTAAAGAATAACCCATATCTTTGCTTGGTATGAAAAAATCCCTTCTTTTCCCTCGGGCACTGAGGCAAGTGTGAGGTAGCAAATCACACATTACTGTATTTCCAAACGATATCCCTTTGCTCTCCCTTTTAATACCATTTTCCCCCTCTCAATGAATTGCATATCCGTTATTTTACCACCCAGTTTATTTGATCATCAGGGAAGATAAATGGCTTCTGCTGAAATATTAAACAAAAGGAAAATTAAAGTACTGGGAAGAGTAAACAATACAGTAAAGCACAATTTCCTTTCTGCTCCGTGAAGAAAATGGGTCTCTCTTTCTTGCTAAGCATCAGCACACATGCTGAAACTCTGGCCATGGGCACACATGGAACTTCTCTCACCAAAGTCTGCGGGACTTGTGTGTGTCTGGGTGAATTCTGAACTGAATGGAAGAGGGTTTTCTAGATGAGATCGACCCAAAAATAGATTTTATTGAGAAGTTTAACACGTGGAGCCTTTCAATTTCACTGCTTTTCCTCATGGTCCTCGCTTGCTCAGCATCATTTGAACCAAAGATAAAATGCAAAGTGTTGTTATAGTTGGGCTTTGGGCAGGTTTTAATAAAAGCACGTGGAGAATTGCCTGGGGAGGAGCCCAGAGACAGCAAACACCCACAGAGAGCAGCGGGAACTGGCTCATCCCTGCGGGCACCTACAGCTCCAGGGATGGATCCTGGAAGAGCTGAAAGGACTCACCTTAGCAGGGAGCCCGAAGGTGAGGGGCAGCAGCTGATTCTCTGAGAGCTGATGTCTTTGATGGAGGTCAGATTCCTCCCGAAACATCCCGGGAGGAAACAACTCGCTCCACTGGGACAGCACTCCCTCCCAAGGTGGTCCCACCCCAGCAGGGACAGCAGCAGAGACCTCGTGGGACAGCCTCAGCTCACGCACTCGTTGGCAGCCCACGAGGCAGTTTGCCTTTGAAAATCCCCCGGTGAAAATCCGGGACTGACCAACTCGCTCACAGCTAATTCATCCCGACTGCTGCTCTGGAAGGAGATGATTTCATTTCAGCTGCTGCTTAGCTTAGAATTTAAAACAAGAACTTCTTATACTATTCCAGAAGCTCGGTCTTAGAACTCTGAAATAATTTGGTTGGACAGCTGATTGACGGGAAGGAAGGACTCATTTCATACGGACTTGCTTCTATTTCATAGGAAATAGCTGAGTATCACCTCAATTTTTCTCATTCTCACATGGTTACAGCCCAGTTTCCAAGTTTAAGTTGAGTAACCATCAAAGAAATCGTTGTGATGGGAATATGACAAATGACAAACGACAGCAGATCGGGACTTGCTCCACAGATATTGATTCTCCCCTAAGTTTTACTGGGATTCATTATTTTTTTTTCAGCAAAGCCACCTATGCGTCAAAAAAATGATCCTCACCATAGTCAAGGCATCCCTTAGTGCAGTGAGAGCAGTTTAGTATTGTTGGGATATTCCTGGAATCCGATGTGGATTTGCAGACTAAACACTCCGTGGGGTGCAAAAGGAGGGTGGGAACACGGGGGACAGTGGGACAGTGGGACAGCTCCGTGAGCATTTACAGGCCAGGACAAAGTGCTGGGGTCTCTGCAGCTGCACAGGGTTGGAGGGGAAGCTGAAATCTCTTTTTGGGAGGCAGAAAGCAGTGCTGGGGGCTCTCTGGGCTGCCCCGGCAGTGACCTCCATCCCACCCCAGAGCGCCTGGATCTCCAGGGTGGAGGAAATTCCGATTCCATGCTCACTGAGCCCTGACCTTCCCCTTGACAGAGATGGATGCCCGGCCCTGCTAATGGGCTGTGGCGGTCTGGGCTGTGGGTTTGCACCTCCAGCACTAACCTGGGACGAGCCGGCCCCCTTCCCACTCGGGCTCTGCTTCACCCGTGGGCCCTGAGATGCCTCCTGCACCCCCAGGTCCTCCCTGGCATCCCCTTGGAGCCGGGCTGAGCTGGGGCACATCCACACACTCAGCTACAGCCACCACAAGTGCTTGGAAGTCACAGGGGGTTTGCAGATGCTGATCCTCAGCTTTGCTCACCCAAGTGAGCAGGGACAGAAACTGCATCTCAATTTATGGTCCACGTTTCTGTACAGAGAGAGAAAAATGCAAACCTAATGAGCAGAGACATGCATCTCAATTTATGGTCCACGTTTCTGTACAGAGAGAGAAAAATGCAAACCTAATGAGCAGAGACATGTATCTTCACTGAAGAACAAGGGAGGGTGGGGAATCACTGATGCTGATGTGATTTTGCCCTAAGTTATTCACCAGAATAACGAGTGAGAGGCTTCCAGCACCTTCAGTTGTTTCCATGTTCAGGGAGAACAGCAGTTTTTAGGCATATCCTGAGCAAAACTCAGATGGCAAACACGGAGTAGGTCAGTCTATTACTATCCATTTGCTTTCCTTGTCTTCCTCCTCCCCTCTCACTCCATCCAGCCCTCTTGGCTCTTCATCCTTCTGACAAGGACAGACAATTCCCCCAAACCCGGCAGATTCCCACAGACATCCAGGTTGGTGAGGTCTCAGCCCCAGAGCTCCCCTTTCTTGGTGGTTAAAGTGATCTCTGAGCAGCCCCTGGGCCATTGGGAAGTGCCACTGGTGCAGACACAGAAATGTGCAGAGTTTCTAGAGATGCCTTCCCCCTTCTCCTTGGGATGGTGGGTATGGGGAGGAGTGATCCAGCCCAGCAAGTGTTTGGGAAAAAAGCAGGAACCTCCCCCTCTGTTCCTGGGATGCAGGACACCCCTGAGATGTGCTGGTGGCACATTGTGTGTTCATTTTTAGGGCTGCACATGAGAAAGGAACAGATTTATTAAAATAAAATAAAACATTGAAAGAAAAGATTTTCCTGCACAATTAGGAGGAATCTTCTTGGACTTTTTGGACTGCTGTGTCTGACTTCAGACCCTCCAGGACACAGGGCTAATTTAACGATGCATGAATTTAAATATATTAAGAGCTAAACAAAACAGGGAGAGAATCAGAGAGGTGAAAAGTCAGTGCCCCTCCTTGTCCCGCTGTCTTCTTTTTGTTGGCTGCTGGGCTGGGAGACACGGAATAAAAGTGAGCAACATAACCTGTCTGAGTTTTATTCAAATCAACCAATTAAAACATCAAGTTGAAATGTCAACGAACATGTTATGGCCACTCAGGAATTAGAGCAGGAAAGCATCTGTCTGTCTTCACCACAAAGAAGGGAAGAGTTTTAATTCCACTTGTGCAAAAGCTCTGCCATCAGATTGCAGCCTTGGAAAACACCATCAGGAACGTGCCCTGACTGCAGGCTTGTCATCAACTGCTGCTTTTACACTAAATTAGATCAAGTTGAACACCTTTTTTTTTTTTCTTTAAGTCTCAGGAGCTATTTACCATGCAGTGTTCTGTTCTCAAAGGTGTGCACCTTCTGACGCTGACACAACTCACTCAGCTGGTTTGACCTTTGCTTACTGTCCAAATGCTGATGGGACCTGTCCGTGTTGCCATGAGAAGAGCCAGACTGAAGCTCCTCTGGCTTTATATTCTCCAATATCTAATCTAGAGACTTACAGCTGAATTTTAAATATCTCTTCTATATGAAGACATCACATCTTCTGGAGTTACATCTTTCTCACGTGGTACTCAGTGCTCTGGTCAAGTGGACAAGGTGATGCTCAGTCAAAGGTTGGACTCAATGATCTTGGAGGTCTTTTCCAACCTAAATGATTCTGTGATTCTATGACAGGAACTTGAGACTGATAGTCCCATATCTTGCAAGAACTCAATACCTACCCAGGCTACCCTGGCAATCTCTTGGCTACAGACAGAAATAGTTCAAAACCATAAGATTTTGACTAAGTTGCCCTGTTTCCAAAAAAGTGTGTGATTTCAACAAGTCATCATTCTTTCTAATGCGAGTATATTGTGCTGAAGGACTCCCATTTGTGTGGTCACCAGGCATCAGGTGGGACCTAGAGAAGTGCTTAAGGCAGATCCATTAGACTTTTTAAAAAAAAAAAAAAATATTTCAGAGAATCTTTAGGGTTGGAAAAGACTCTCAAGGGGATGAAATCTGTTTGAAGTGCACTGGATACAGAAGCATTGTTTTCCACACAAATACAATCCACTCTTGGTCCAGCCCCTCAAAGTAACTCAGAGGGCTCTGTTAGGAGCGTGTCCTATGGATACACACGTGCAAATGGAAACTCAGTCACCAACATTCCACATGCCAAAAAACCCCAAAGCAAGCAAACAAAAATCTCTCCCTAATGCTCCTATTTAGTGTGCAAATGTGTGTTCCCAGTGGCAGTCATTGGCAGGACAGGCTCTCTCAAAAGTCCTGTGTGGTGCTGGTAGAGTCTGTGTGAGGAAAATTCTTGTCCCCAGGCCAGGTCAGGATCACTAACAATGTTCTGGAACTGCTCCTGGGATGCTGTATTTGATATTTAGGTAAAGCTTCCCTGAGGAAAATGGTGTTTTTATTTTTATCTTGACTTCAGTTCTTGTTACTCTGCAGACACAAAGGCTCAGCAGGTGGCAGGGATGCCTCTGGGCTTAAATAACAAGAGTCAGGCTGGTGTCCAATGATGACATGAATGCACAGGCTGCCCTTTGGGTGGACACAATCCCGGCTAAAGAGCTTTCACTGGCTCAGAAAAAGGCGAAGGCAGACATGTATCCATCAGGCAAACTGCCTGGCCTCTCCCCAAGGGCAGGACAGCACCACACAGGATGTGATGAGTGGGATGTGTGCCTGCAAAGCGAGGGGAACCCGTTGGATGTGGCTGTGATGTTTCTTTTTCAATTCCCTGTTTCAGCTGAAAACAAAGAGGTTCTTGGAGTTGGCTCTCCAGACTGAAGGCATTTCAGTTCCCTGCTTGGCCAGATCCTGCCCTGCCTGCTCAGTCACAGCAGGGTAGGATGAGCATTTAGGAGCTGTGGAGCCCCAAGTGTCCAGGGACACACTGGATGTCTGCCCATGGATGTCCTGCTTTTTCCTTCCCCAAAACACTGCTCCCCACAAACCTGGAGAAGCAACAACCTCTGCCCGGAGATCAGTGCTGAAATGGGGGCTGGAAAAGTGGAGCAGAAAGCTGTGATCCACTAATTACAGAGGTGACAGTCAGCGATGGGAAATAATGGCAAGAGAACTTGGAGTCCGAGTGTCCTGACTGTCCCTCTCCAGACTGTGGCTTTGGGCTGGTTCTCTGCTCCTACTGAAAAAAAAGGCAGCAGAAAACAACTGCAAACAGAGCCTGTCTGCGAGGGCAAAGCTGAGAACACTCAGAAAGGCAGAAAGAAGGTATTGCTGGGAAGGTTCTAAAGGCAGCATGGACATGGGATACAGCAGCGATGCCCAGACCGAACCCCAGCGTTTCATGCAGCTTACAAATGAGACAGGTAGAACCAAGTGTTTGCTGATTTTTCCAAGAGATTGAGTTACAAGCAAGAAGGGATGAAATCCAGGGCGTTCCCTGCCAGCCAGAATTTCCTGTGCAAACACTGTTGCCCGTATTTTTGGAGAAGTGCATAAAGCCACTTGATGTCTGCAGTAATTACAGAGTGTCAGAAAAATTAGCATTTGCAATTCCCCATATCCTGAGCAAGAACGCAGCACTGAGCATATGGACCAAAGCAGAGGTAAAATAAACACAGGCCATCCAAGAGGAAACTGTTCCTTCTGCTACGTTTGACTTCTCTGAAATTAATTGCTATTTGGATTTTTAGCTAAATTATGGTCAGATAGGTAGAGGTGGTTGCCATAAGTTTGGGTTCTCTATAAAAGAACAGTGATGATAATGGGTTCTCCATATCAGTGTTGATCTTGGAAGGTTTAGAGCCAGAATGTGTCAGGTCACATTTAATCTGCGTAGAAATTATAGCTTGAAGAGGGTTTTTATTTTGTTTTGTTTTGCTAAAGGCAAAACATGTAGGGCTGATTTGGGGCATTTCACACAGATCCGGCATCTGTTTCACCCAGGCCCCTTTGCCTCCTAATGCAGGATTCTCAACTGCACTAAAACCAAACCCAAAAATAAATCTGAAACAATATACATTCAAAATGTATAGACTCATAACATGCATTTTAAACTCCATGGAAAGATGTGCACTGCACATACCTGTTTAACTCAGACTGTCCCACCATAAGAGGTTTATTTGCTCTATAAATTACCTCGTGAATCTCAGTTAGGATGACACCAAATCCCGTGCCAGTCATGCCCCAGCAAGGAAACGTGTTGACACAGGAATAGGTAAAGCCCGAAAAGTTGGCAGGCACTGCTTGGGTTTTGGCCAAGCACCCAAAAGCCTCGTGCCTGAGGTTTGACTGATTGATCCTTTCCCTGCCAAAACCTGAGCGTCTCCTTCTCCCAGGACAACACCCAGTGGGACGGGGAGTGGTGGACACAGCAGGAAGGGTCTTGAGGAAATCATTGCTGGCACTGGTCGGTAATAAACCCAAGCTGGGAGCATCTGATAAACTGCCATTTCAGAGAGGCCCCAACATTAACTCCTTTCACTGCAGCTGGAGGCTTCAAAATCCTTTGAAATATATAGAATATTTCAGTGTCCATAAGTCTACACGGCCAGATCTTTGCTCTTCTGATTTCTGACCTGCACTAAATTTTACCAGTTAAAGTTCTGACCCAGGAAAGACAAAACTCTCTGAGATGGGCTCCACACCAATCATATTATCCACCATAAATTAGTCAGGTCAGCTTTAGATTACCTATAGCAATTTTGTTTTCTTTTTTATATATTAAAAAAAAAAAAATCAGGACGGGGAAAAAAAAATTCCACTGTGCAAATATCTCAGAGAACAGATTACTTATTGTTCCAAAACATCCTCTTTAATGGCATTACCAGAGTGGCCCATGGAATCAGTCATTTCCTAGAAAGATGGGCTGATTTCCCTCCCCAGGCTGGCAGCTGGAGGTGTGCTGGACAGGGAGCACGGGAATAAATTCATGGCCAGTTAGACATTACATTATCCAGGAATAAGGAGGCAGGAGATTTCCCTCTGCTCCTGGCTCTGCTGTCGAGATGCCCTTTAGTCTCTTCCTATTTTATGAGCTTCCATTGCAGCCTTTCTGTGCAGTGACAGTTTCCCATCTGACTTGGTTTGGTTGAAAAGTTTCATCCAGGAAAGTTTCCCATCAGGAAATGCCCTTTCGTGTTAACCAGAATGGTTCACAGGCTCTTGTTGCTTCTGACAGATCACTCATGGCCCATCTTGTTATGGCCATCGTTTCTATTTCCATGTGTGGCTGGAAATGATGGAGGCTAAACATGAACAAAATCAGCATTTTGTTCTGGCCGCAGTCAAACATTTCCATAAAATCCAAATAAATACTGCTGACACGTGTGAGTTCACCAATAATAATCATCGTGTTTGCATTTTGGAGCTGAAACCAAGATTCAAACCAAGTTCTGAGCTCCTGAGCCTCTCCTGGAGGGGATCCCTGTGCTCACCCTGGGGCACATTTAGTCAGTCACTGGATCTGGGCACCAGCAATCTGGTTTTACAACAGGCTCTCGGTGTTCTGCTGAGGTTTTCAGGGTGCTGCTCTAACAGAAGGAATCAGCAAAATGATGATCATAAAGGAATTTTATTTTCAGGGAATTGGGAGCACAACTTCCTGAAAACTACCAGACCAGATAATGTCTTTTTCCCTTCTCTCTCTTTTATGGCAGGCACTTTTGTTCTGAAAAAGTTACACAACTTTCTTTAAAATGGACTTTTAAAATCCATCATTTAATGCAACTCTGGAAAGCCAGCTCCTGTGCTATTTCCTTTCCTTCCTTCCTTTCCCTCTCTTTTGCTTTCTCAAATCCATCCCTGCATTTTAAATTAGTTACGAGAAATAAAGAGGAGGGAGGTTTGTGGGGTTGAAATCTCTTCAGTGTGACAGGGTGAGGTTATTTTTTTTGTGTGTGTGTGTGTGTTAGAGTCTAAATGAGGCTTCAGAAAATGATATGGTATCCCTGAAATGGCTCTGCCCTGGTCAGAGCCCATTAGGCAGCGGAGGGAGATTCCTCGGGGACAGCAGAGACCAGACGTCGGAATCCCAGAGGATGGAGATCACTGTTTACTTTCCTGCATGGAGAATTAATAAATGTCTCCATCTTCTACCAGCGGCCCTGAACCAGGGAACAGAAAGGAAACAGAATGAGTGGGGGGGGGAAAAATGGCATGTGTGTTTTTCCCTTTTTCCTTTGCTGCAGACTCATGTTTTCATTCAGTGTTTGCACATTATTCTTTGCTTTCTCCCCGCAGGGTTTTCTTCCCCAACTTTAAGGCAATTCATCTGTCCTGAGAAGGTACCTAAAGATAATGAAGAGGCACATAATTTAGTAATCTTGGCCATCTTTTACTCGGAAGATTAATTTTTTGGCCTTTAAGTGTCAAGGTCGGTTAAACTGAGTGAGCAGCAACAAAAAGCACCCGGCAGAGGCACAGACTGGGCTGGGGCAAGTGCAGCAAATAAATGAGCCCCGGAGTCACTGCACTACCTGCACGGTGATGGGCCAGTGATTAGGAAACCAGAAGCACTCCCTGATTCACCTCCTGCGAGTTTGGAGCCCTGACTTGCCCCTGTCACTTTCTTTCCCCTGCCTGTTTTTTTTCCACGGGAAACGCTGGCCTTGCCTCTGTCCTGTAACTCCCCACTTCCCATCTGCTGACATTGGGAGACTTGTTGTCTTTCTTCATCACGGTGGGATGGCTTGGATGGGGCTTGGGGACAAGCTGGGATCGACCTGGAGATGGGAGTCTGGGAAAGGAACTTTGTACAGTGTTCACAAAGTTGGAATTACAGAATAGTTTGAGCTGGAAGGGACTTGCAAAGGTCATTTAGTCCAAACCCACTGCAGGGAGCATCTTCAACCAGAGGCTGCTCAGAGCTCCAGCCTCGAATGTTTCCAGGCATGGGGCATCCACCACCTCTCTGGGAAACCTGTGCCAGTGTTTTACCATCCCCAACATAAAAATATTGTCTCGCCTAGTTAGTCAAAATCTCCCTTATTTTAATTTAAAACCATTCCCCCTTGTCCCATCACACAAGTCCTACACTACAAGTGTCCTATCAGTACACATTCCACTATCCCAGGTGGCTCCAAACCCCATCCAGCCTGGCCTTGGACACTTCCAGGGATGGATCCACCCAAACAGGTCACTGCTTGGAGCTGGACTCAACTCATACGTCAGACACCAAAGTGAACAGTGAATCAGCTGCTTTTGTGGTCCAAGACCAGCTCCCGAGCCAGCAGACCAATTATGCACAACATAAAATAAGTTTATTTTATAGGAACTGGGTGTGTTACTGTGGGCAGTCTGGGGCTGTGGGACTGAACAAAGACCAGAAGCGTGGAAATGCTGAATTTCTGGGATGGAAACATTTCTCCCCTCCCGTCAGTGTCTGTTCCCAAATCACGCAGCATTCCCTGTTTGCTTTCACAGCGCATGTGAAATAACAGAAATACAAACTCTGCATATCATTTCAGAAATGAGAAAGTGATTTTACACCCACTCCAAACACTCAGATGTGTCTGTCAGAGCTTCATTGTTCCTATGATCCTTTTCTGGGTACATGATCCGAGCCGGAGGCCCCTGAAATATTTCACAGCTGGATTCGACTTGTCTTCTGGGAGATTTTCCTTTTCTATCAGTAAGTGAAGACAAGGCTCCAGCCTAATCTTATTTTATTGTCGCCAGCTACTCCGCACTTGTGTCCTCCATCAGAGCCCGTGTGTGTGTGTGGTGCAAACCTGTAAATAGAAACAGATTCTATTCCAGCTGGCAGCTGGAACTGTCCTGGAGGTTGGTGCTTCCCTGTGGTCGATATTCCCAGCCCGCAGCGTTCAACAGGGAGAGTTTTTCTTTTCCAGGAGCTTGCCCAGCCTTGGGCAAACACTGCTGGGTCCAAGCGGGGCCGGCTGAAGGCGTCGGTGGTTTGGTTTATTGGGGATTTGGTGTCCACCAGCATCTCCCTCCCGCCCAGACCTCCCAGTTGCACCAGTTCCCTGGAATGTGAGGTCCCCCAGGACTTCTGGGCTCATGGAGAGCTGGGGCAGCACGTGGTGCCTCTCAGTGACCACTGCTGGAGTCTCCTGCTCCTTTATATTTCAATTTTTAATTTCATCTCGTCCTTGGACCAGGCTGTACTTTTGATGTACTTCTGAAAATTGATGGGATTATTCATTTTACTGCTCCTTGATTTATTTATTTTTAGGAATGCCTCCCTTGCCCCTCATATTTTTTTTAATACTAAGGTCAGTATTAGGTCAATAGAAAGCAAAAAATAGAGCAAACATGGAAAAATAAAATTATTCCCGTTTATCCACTTCTCACTTTTTAATAAATGGAAAAATTATTCAATATTATGTTGTCTGGAAAAAAATATATAAAGGGATGGAAATTATTTCTCCCATATTTTTGCCAATTTTATGCCTTTTCTGCTTTTCCAGCAAAGAAAAAGAATGAGCAGAGGGGAGAGGAGGAGGAAAGAGTCATCAATGAGGGAAACAAGTTATGTGATGAAAAATTGAAGTGCTTAAAATGAATCATGGAATCTTATTTTTATAGTTTTAAACACAGGAATAAAGTCACAGCTCTAGACTGAAAATCTTGTTCACTCTGATATTTCAAAATGAAACACAAGTTTTCATTTCAGGAGATAATTTCATTTTTTTTTTTACCA
>VWZG01007679.1:521048-579658 GCA_013396735.1 Grallaria varia
CCCCCCCAAAAAAAATAATAATAAAAAAATTGGTTTTCCAGGGGCCTGTAAAACAGAGCAGAGGATGACAGAGGGTGAAACATAATGAAATAAAAGGGCCTTTTGCCTTCTTAAGCATCAGGGTTTGCTATAAAAGTAGTGCTTTAACACAGATTATTTCTGGCCTGTTAATTCACCTGCTCAGAAAGGATCTGCTGAGAAACACATGGGCATGATTTCCCAGGTATAAGTAAAACACACATTATTATTTCGGGGTTTAGCAGCCCCTCAGGTGATGGATTTTGGGAGGGAGCCGTGGCTCAGCTCCTCTCTCAGTGCGCTTTTCCTGCACAGGCTGCTTTGGGAGCTGTGGGATGCAGGAGCGGGGCACTCAGAGGATGATGTGGCTGCAGGGCTGGCTGTGGGATGCTTTAGGCTCGGGGTGTCCCCCCGGCTCACAGCCCCGTTATATCCCAATCCTCGCCCATCCCGGGGCTCTGCCAGCCTCTCTCAGGCCATTCCCATGGAAGCTGCTCCGTGGCTCAGCCAAGCCTCTTTATTTCTGTTTTCTAAACCAGCACACAGGTCCATGTTCTCCATTTAGGGGATGGAACGAGATGGTCCTTAAGGTCCCTTCCAACCCAAACCGCTCCATGTGTCAGTCACGGGGAACGGACGAGGCTGCAAAGCAGTTTGGGGTTTTGGGGACGTTTCTGTGAGTTCTCCCTAATCAGGGGCAGTTGGCTCCGGGCAGAAGAGATGAAGTGTCAGTGCACGGGGAGCAAAATTGTGCCTCCAGTTCCTCCTTTGGGGATGGAAACCAGGCACTGCAGGGCTGGGAATGAAATCAGCCCCTCGTCCCGCAGCGGCACACGCTGTACTTTTCAGCGTTCTCTGACGTAAAGAGCATGCAAATATATGAGCAGGAACGAAGCCGAATTTGCCCATTAAGGCATGTGATTAATGCAGTGCTGAAAGCTCGTTTAAAGGGCTGTATAGTGCAGCTCGCTCGAGGAACAGAGAGAAGAACAAGAACACAAGCTCCGAGTTGTGTTCGGGGTATGGTGTGGCTGCAGAGGGCACTCGAGATCTTTAGGATTTCTCAGAAAGAGGAGAAAGCTCCAAGCTGCTTTTCTACACTTCACTATTAAAAAGAAAAAAAAACTAACCCTCTTTAGGAGCGAGTGGGACCACATCAGACTCCAGTATTACAGCTTCTCCCCTTCTAACCACTAATAACAGGTTGAGCTAATTTCTGTTTGGGTTTGGGGTTTCTTTCCTCCGTTGCTGAGAACTGGGGGGTTGTGTGGAGCCCTCTCACAGCACCGATTTTGGCAGGACGGGATCTGTTCAGCACAGAGACATTTGGTGCCTTCAAACAAGAAATCAGCCTGAAGTGCTGAGAAATGGCAATTTATCACCGGGTTGTTGTGGCTGAAACGGGGACCACAAAGAGATGTGGCCACGTTAGCAGGAATCCCAAAAATACTCCAAACGCTGGGGGTGTCTCTCTGTTCACTTCTCCACGTCTCTGCCATGTCTGCCTTTGGCTCGAGTGAATCGAGGCCTTTCTTGTGGTATTTTCTGCCGCCAGGAATTGGAAATCTCACAAGAAATCCCATTCTGATGAGATTCCCAGCCTGATATCCAGCCTCTGAGAGAAACTGCTGATTAAATTTTGGATTTCAGCGCTGCTTCTGAGTCAGGTCAAATTTCCCAAGAAACAAAGATCTGAACTGCCCTGTTGTAGGGCGAGGGTTGTTTTCAGATTGAAGGCCATGGACTTGAATCCAATATCCCAGGCAAAGTCTGCATCTTCCATCAGCATGGGGTGTATTTGCTGCGGGGATATACTGAGGCTTTATTCCATGTGGCTGATCCCACAGGCTCCTCTCCAGAAATCTGCGCAGTCATCCTGTTTTTTCCTGGGTATTCTGTCAGCTTTGCAAGGGCCCAATATTAGAAAATACAGCGTGACTAAGAAGTCTGGCTGCTGCCTAATTATATTGCCAGAGCTCTCGTGGTGTCGCTTTCTCTGGAGTTTCTATTCTGGACAAAGTGGGCCTAATAATAACATTATAATTACCCTGCTACGGTTTCACTGGGAACCTGCCCCGTGTGCTCAAGTCTTCGGTGTGGATCCAAAAAAACACCCCAGTGCGCAGAGGAATTCTGACAGACCCTCGGCACAGCCGCACAAATGCTTGGGCAAAAGGCAGCTTTGTAAATGAAAATAATTTGATTTCACTCAGCTGATACCAGGCCACACACCCTCCATCCAGATCCCTTCTCATCCCTGCACTGCCTTTTGATTTTTCAAGCACTGCAGCTCCCCTTTCCCGAAATGAATTGCAGATGGAGGAGCTGAAGGCACCGAGATATCCTGGTGAATTGTTTGAACTGAACTACTGGAAGTCTTGCAAGTTACTCACCATCCCAAATTAATGTTGTCAGCTCTTTCTGAGCGCTTTGTGAGCTGCACAATTCCCTTCCAAAGGGAACTGGCTGCTCTTCTCCCCTCCTTTGGAAATGGATGTGAATCAAAGGGATGAGTGAATTTTAGCTGTGGTTTGGGGACAGGTTCAAGTCAAGTTTAGGGTTCAGACTCAGTGGTAATATGTGATAATTGAGATTATAAAAGGGCATTTTCAGCTTTTGAGCCAAAGTAAATGGGTGAGCTGGAAGGGATCGTCCTGGTGGTACTTCCATAGCGAGCAGGAACAGGCTGAGGGCAGCCAGCAAGTGAGATGGGACCTCACCTCCCTTTGTCCTGAGACCTGGTGGGATTTGATATTCAGGTTCCATTTCTAGTCCCTCTGTAAATAGAACCAGCCAAGGGAAGGTGACAAAATATTCCCCTCCACGAGCACCTTGTGGGAGTTTAACTTGGGTCCATGAGCATCTATCAGCCCTATCAATGATTGATGGATCAGACAAGTGTGGGGTTTCAACACTGGACAGCCAAGAGGGCCCTGTTTGACCAGACAGGTCTTGCTGTATTGTTTTTTCCCTCCCCTGGCTGAATTCCCATGGTTTTTGGCATGAATAGCCGCGTGTTCAAATAATCATAGGACCTTCAAATTCACTTCCACAAACATTCGTGTCATCACAGGTTAATGGGTGAGGGAGTGGGGCTGCATGACAAGAGGTTACTGTGGAATTTCTGTTGGGGAAGCAGTTTTTTGTACTGGAAAAGGAGCAAAATTATATGGAAACCTTCTTGTCTCAGACACAGAGAATTCAAGGATAAGTCAGGGAAGTCAGAGCTCGTGGCAATCAGCCAGTTGGACAAGGTAATGTGATATCCACTCCTCCTTCCAATAGGGTGCTGGAGACAAGACCGGGATGGTTTTATTCAGATTTACACCAAAAGACAAACCTTTTTTAAAAAGCAATTGGAAAGGGAAAATAAAACTCTATTTCAAACTTAGGAACAGAATAAAATATTGAAATCTGGAATGCAAGCTTTCCCTGGGAACCACAGACCCTCTCGGCTGACAAAAAATGATGTAGCTTAACTTAGACAAATAGTAAAGCGGTAAAAAGGTCCCACATGTTGCTCCCCGACTGCAGGCCAAACAATTGGTACTACGTTTAAATCCCATTCTGACATCATGCCATAGAAACCCTGGAAAATCCTGAGCCCAGAGCGCCGAGCTCCTCCGTGCTGAGCGGGCTCGGAGCATCCCATCCCGCTGCTCCCACCACCCCCCGAGGGAACAGCAGCCGGATTTCCTCCTTGTCCCCTCGAGATGTGTCCCAGGAGAGTGAAGGAGCTCACAATAAATGCCCCTGGGCAGCCCCTCAGCTGCCACCACCACCCCAGCTCCCGCTGCCAGGTCTGGCACAGCCATGGAATACTAATGGGCAGCTGTGGAGCTGCCTGTTTATTTTCTCTTTGGAAATAGTCATGCAAATGAGACACTGGCACAGAAAGTCACTTCCCTGGGAGCTTATGTGATACGCAACACTCACTGCTTTCCTTTCCTTGGTCTCCCCCTTCTAGGGATTCTTTTCCTTCTTTTTTTTTTCACTTTTCTTATCCATTCTGCTTTCCCCTCTTCTCCAAATTCAGAGGAATGCACTGTTTCCTTGCTGGAAAACCTTCCAATTATTAAAAAGGAGCTAACCTTTCATAAATGACTAGAAAAGCCTTATGAATTCCCTTTTCAATAATTCAACTGACACCCAAAGCCCTGGGCACTAATTCTGAGATGAACAAAAGTCTCATCCTGGGAAGAGTCCCAGCCTCATATCCAAGGGACAGGGAGAAGCATCAGCAGCACCTAAACAGCTGGAACTGGCTCAGCCAGTTGCACAAACTGGTTTCCATTCCCTACAGTTTTGTTCTCTTCTCAGTTGGTGGCAAAAGCATGAAACCAGAATTTTTTGCACCTGAAGCAAAAGCCACCTTGTACCTTATGACATCTTTGGTCCCAAGATATGTAGAAACTTGCGTCCCTGTAAGATTCATGGGCATTTATGGATCTGAAAATCTGGGGTGTATTTAATTCCCACACTCCTTTAAAATTGCAGTTCTAGTTTCAGGGGCTGAATGGCAGCAAGGTCTGAAGAACCAAGAACTTTGGATTTTAAAGCCACAGCAGCTCATCTTTTAAACAGATCAAACATTAAGCACCCTTATTGTCATTTGGTTAAAGATGTGCGAGTTACAATGTTGTAAAAGTAAGTAAATTTAGGTAGAATTTAGGCCATGAGGTTGGTGCTTGTCCCAATGTCTGGGGCCACAGGAGTTGGCTTTTCCCGAGCATCCCAGGGATGTTTGTCTTGAGGGCTCCTCAAGGGTATCTCCCATCCCTTTAGTGACCCCAGCAGCTCTGGGGTAGGTGGTTTTTCCACGTGTCTCACGAGCTCTGGTGTCGCTGATTCAAGAAGAGCACCAGGAAACCTCGGGTGGGAATTCTGGCTGTGCTGTGGACCCCCGTGCCGGGGTGATCCTGTCACAGGCACTGCCTGCACATGTCCCCCTCTTTCCATCTGCAGAGGATCCAACACGGCAATAAACCGGAGCGGAACAGAAGTCTCCTCTGAATGGTTTCCCCAGGCTGAATAACCAACACCCCGCAGAGCAGCTCCCCTCGGCTCTGCCCAGCACTCACAAAACACCAGTCCTGGTGTCCCTGGCCCTCCCCAGCAGGATTGTTGTCTTCCTTATTGTGTTCTGCTCAAAATGAATTTGCAACCTCCCCCGAGCAAGGCTGTGCCAGAGCCGTTCCTCTTCATGGCACTTGGATGGAGCCCAGGGGATTCTCCCCCTCTGCAAGGTTTGAGCGTGCAGGGATTTTATCTCTTTTGCTCCACGTGCCTTTTAGGTAAAGGAGATTTTACACACTCTCAAAGGGGAAAGTGATTTAGACCCTGAACTTCCCGCAGTCAAACCTACCAGTCTGGCAGAGACACGTAATTAGTGCCAATTAGCAAAAACAAGTCCATCCAGATGATACTGTAATATGAAAACAGGTTTAATTGGATACAATTGCTCCCGATAGAGACTGTCAGAGCTTATTTGTATGGGGGGGAAAAACCAAAACCAACCAACAAACCCCAACCCCAAATAATGTGGAAATACGGCAATCTCTGGGCTCCCAGGTCTGGGTGGTCCACGGAAACGAGGGGATGGGACAGGCATTAAAATGGATTGTGTGAGCTCCTGCTCTGGAGTCAGCCTGTCCCGAGGAGAGGGGGGCTTGGATGGGCTGATGGAAAGGGCTGCAGCCAAAGGTTTGTGGCACAGCAGGCGGTTCCAAAGGGAATATTTCATGTTTGAAGGCGTCCCTTTTACTCGGAGAAGATCAGTCCTTTCATCTGGGTCTGGTGTCCATGGGCAAGTAGCAACACAGTGAAACAGTGGAGGGAAAGGTCCATTTGAGATTTTTCTGCCTTTGATTGATGGCTGATTTTTGCTGTTTCCCCAGAAAATAACGAGTGTGTGGCTCCTCTTACAAAAACTAGACCCTGTGCTTCATGGAAGATGCGAGAAACACGACTGAAATCTGTTATCCAACAATGCAAAATACTCTTGACCACACACTTCTGCTGCATAGCAGGGATTTAAGGACTCTGTGGGAATGCAGTATCCTGTATCAGAGGGGAGCACTGGGGATCCAGGAGTAAATCTGAGACGCTTATTGTGAGCTGGGCTGGAATGTGTTCCCCTGCATCCCAGATCTGACTTCACTACATCTTAATCAGCCTCAGCAGAAACGAATGGGGAAAAAACAGGGTTAGGTTTCAACGGTTGGAGGACAAAATATCTTCAGATATTGAGTTTTAGCTTGCAGACAACAAGAATGCATGTTTAAGTCTGAATGGGAATTAGATAACTTGGAATGCTCTCCTGAAAGAGGAGAATGGCAGCTCCTACTCCTTTCTCCACCACAGACATGCTGGGATAAGTCTTTATCACCCACAGAGTTGGGATTAATGGCTCAGGCCCAGCATTATCCGAGCCCTGCTGCACAATCCAGGGCTGCCCTTCATCCCCTGGACTGGGAACACCCCAGACCTGGACCCTGCTGGGCTGCTCCTACTGGGACATGCTCCACTCACTGGAGGGAGGCGGAATTCGCCTTCCCTGATGTTATCCAGCTGAAAACAGGGTGTTGTCTCTGCACCAGCCCTCTCTCCCCTCTGGAGGGATTACTGAGCAGCAGCAGCAGGAGGATCCTCCTGGCATCCCACTGATGTCAAGGTTTGGTGGGTGCCTCCTTGGAGGGAGGTCTGGCCATCCAGCTGGGAAGGCAGCACGGAAGATGGAAAATGGCTCTGGCATCCCACTAGGGAGACACTTTATTTCTAGTTTCAGATGATTTTATGTCCTGGGTGGGTGTCCTGGGTGAGGAGTCAGCAGAAAACCCTTTCTTGGCGCTCTCCGCCCGAACCAGTGACCAGACATTCCCTTGACTCGTTTCCCAGGCCTGGTTCAGCTTGTGCTGCTTTAATGCTCTTTCTTGGATCTTCTCAGCCCGTTTGGAAGCAAACAAAGGGTCAGACTTTCCCGTAATCCTCACACATCATTGGCATCTTTGTCTGTCTCTGCCACAGAGCAGAACAAACACAAAGGCCGATCCCCCTGTACCCTCTGCACCAAGTGCCTTCGAGTGTGAAGTGAAAATGTTGGCAGAAGAACACGGGAAAGTTGGGCAGTTGCCTGTGCCCTACCTGGCTTGCGGATAAAAGAATTAGGTTGCCAAGTCTGCCAGTCTTTTAAGCTTGACAAATCCACACACCAGGCATCTGAACAGACATAAAAAGGTCGAGGGAATATCGTCTCTAGAGCTACAAAGCTTCACTTCTTGTATTGCTCCTCAAATGAATTCAGATAATCTTATAAAACTCCAGGCCCCTTTATTTCTGTCTCTCATTGTGCTCTTCTGTAAATCATGGATTCCCATTATTCTTTTCTTTTCCATTCCAGCTTCCTAGTTTTTCTCAGTGGTTTGGTTTCCTGTGCCCGTGCATTTCTGCCCTCAAAGAAGCAGTTGTTGCTCACAGAAATACAGCCTGGCTTTATGCAGACTGGAGCAGTAGGAACAGCATTGCCCCTCCCCAGTAAAACCCTCAGTGCCCTCTGCAGCCCCTCTGGGTGCCAATGCCACAGGTGGAAAAGAGCCCCTTGGCATCCCAGTTCCTTGGGCAGCAGATCCCAGTTCCTCGGATGGCACCAAATATTTAGCAAGTAGTCTTTGGGCTTCCTGAGCACCTCAACAGGTGAGTCAGGTTGCTCAGGCAGGTTAGAACCATCCAGTCCCATTTTCTGCCACAGGCTTCTGCAGGGGAAATCCTGGAAGGCTTTCCAGGACTTCAGAGGAAGAGAGGAAGAGGAGATAAAATGCCTCAGGACCATTTCCATCTGTCCCAGCACTCTAAGTCCTTGTGATAGCTGGTCTTTCTCTAAAGGTTTCTTCATTTTTTGTGGGTTTTGTTGTTGTTTTTTTATTTTTTTAATAAGTTAGTTGCTGGTTGTTATTTGCTAATTGCTGCTGGTATTTAATTATGGCAAAGTTTAAATTACACAGGCAGCCACTAATCCACATTATTCAACGACGTTTTCCAAAATTCTCCTCCAAACATTCCTTGCGGTCCTTGACAAACACAGGCAGTGCTCCCTTGGCCCAAAAGCCACATTGCAAATATTTTCACAAAAGCAAGGATGAGCAAAATGATCCCCGGGCCAATTGAATTCATTGCACAGACTTCCACCCATGTTTAATCTGGAGACATCCATTTGTTTTCCTGAACTCCCTTCCCAGCCCTAAATGAGATTAGGACCAAGCCTACTTGGAAAATCATGGATTTAAGAAAAATATGCTGTAAATTAATTTCTAGGTCTTCTTACCTTCCCCACTGCTGGGACAGGAGTGCTGCTCTCCCCACACCGAGATGCTCCTCAGTGCTCCGTGTAAGAGAGAATTAACACAAGCTGGTTCTTTAGGACAGTCACTCCTGGTTTGGGAGATGGAGGTTGAAGTTTCTGCTTTTCACAGGTTGTATCATTCACCCTCTTTAGCCACCCAGAAAAGCAACATTTCTTTAATAATTGCATTCGTATTGGCAAAACATAGTTTGGGGAGACCCAGTTAGTTCCTCAGCTTTTCTCCTCCACATTCGCACTCTGCATCTATCCCCTTGAAACATCTTTGCTTGGTTTTGTTGAGTCAAGAAAGCCCTTGAAGGTCACAGGAGGCACAAAGTGTGCTCGGAGTGGGGATCCGTTCTTGCCCCTGCAGAGGTTTCAGCTGAGCTGTCCATCACTCGTCACAGCCCTGAAGTGAAGGGCACCCCGTGGGAAATGCACACTGCAGCACCCAGGACCCTCTGCCAGACCCCAGGGAAGATACTGGGACTCTCCAAATCCCTCTGAAAACCAACTGCGTGGATGTGCTGGCACGCAGGAGCCTCGTGGGTATTTCACAGTCCTGCCACCTTTGGGGATGCACTGAGGAACTGCAAACGGAAAGACTGGGGCTTTTTTTTCCCTTCCTTTTATTCTCATCTTTTAATTTTGGTGGCACTAATGGATTGCCCAGGGCTGGGACAGCCTGCAGAACTGTTGTCAGTGTCCTCAGAGTGGCCCCGCTCTGTAACCCAGGTGAGGCTCCTGCATTCCAGAGGGAATTCCCTTTGGCACCAGCAGATCTCTGTCCTACACCCTCAGTCAGGGTGTTGTGTTAATCAAACACTGCATGTTATTCAAGGCTGAAGGAATTTATCCCGTGCCTACTCATGCTGGGATTTTATCCTTTGAATCCACATTATTTCCTATTTCAAGGTTAGTTACAGAGTTTTAAGTTGCTTTGTGAGCAACAATAGACAGATCTCTACCTTCAATAACTTTTTTTTGGAAACCAGAAGTATGTTTTCTTCCTGTGGAACTTTTATTTGTTGTAATAGAATTAAAAGATTGTAGTATTCACCCATGGTAAAAGTTTGCAGCTTGTGCAGTACAAAAATTAAGAAACTCACTGGAAAATCAGAGAATCTTCAGCTCTGCATTTAATCAAATCCATTTTTTTCTGCTAACACTTTGCAGATTCTTATTGTAACTGGTATTAATTTTTCTCCATTGGTGACCATCTAACTCCAACAAAGCTCTGTACCTTTCTGAGTAGATGGAAAAAAATTGCCTGAACAGCTCTGACTTAGTAAATGGACCTTCGTGCTTTTAAACCCCTCATAAAAATCAAATATTATCTTAAGAAATCCTAATCAAATTAATCTTCAACTCCATCTTCCCTCTCTTCACCCTATGACTTCACCCTGAGCTTGCCTCAATATGACCTGAATCTCATTTACTTCCCATTAGGAAAAAAAAAAATAAAAAAAATGTGAACTTCTAAAAAAAATAACCTTTCAATTACCTTTTAAACTCCTAAAAGAGGACTCGTTTTGACCATGACATCATCCACTGATGGCTTTAGCACATGGGCCACATTCCCTGGTTGACCTAATTTATCTGAGTTAGCGGAGATAAGCAGACAGTGAAATATGAAAAGTCCTTCAGAGCTGTTGGTGAATTTTAATGCTTTTTCATACACATCTCTAGATGAGAACAGAGAGCTGGGCTGGGTGGGTGTGCAGCCAGATACCTGCACAAAGGAGCTGGAGGAGACCTGGATCCCGGGATATGGATGAGTTCATGTGCAATAACTCTGCCTGGACGTCCAGAGAAACCAGCCCTTCCAAAGAGCCATCCATCTCTCCCTTCCCAGACACCTATTTCAGCATGTGATGGATCTCTCTCCGGAGAGAGACATTTCTCCCCTCTCATGATACCGGGAGCCCAGGCTGACTGATGTCTAAATTTGCAATGTCGAAGGTCCATGAAGATGGATTCCACCCCAAACAACCAGCACGGCCATCAGGGGGAACAGATGGGTATTTAAGAAGCTGCAGAGCTCTCGGAAGGCAGAGATGTCTGATCAGCACAGAATAAACAGGGTCTGGTTCAGCTCCAATGCACAGCCGGTGTGAGTGTGCAAACTTCAGCTGAGACGGGTTTTCTCTTTGAGGGGCTTCTCAACCAGCCCAGCCATGGCTGTGGGGCATTTGGGGCAACTTACAGCTACCAAAAAGAAGGCTCACAGATAAACTGGCTGCTTACGTCCTTAAAACTACTGACACAGGTTTAATTGTTACAGTTCTTTTTTTTTCTTTTTTTTCCTAGATGAACAGCCTGAAAATAAGAACTACATCTTTGGCCCCGAGCCCCAAAACATAAGGACTGCTGAGAATAAAGTTGTCAGGGTGCTATTTTTATCTGAGGCCTTGGTGACGGCGAGATTTTCCATGGGTTTTGTCCTCAAGCCATCGGCCAAGACTGTACCCAGGCTCAGAACTGCAGCAGAGGAGTGGGAAAGGTGAGCCCTTGGTCTCCACCTTGGCTTGTGAAAGGGTGACAAGAGAGGGAAGACACCCTGCCACAGGTCCTGCACAGTGCCATGGAATGGAGCATCTCACCATCACTTCAAAAGGGTCTCCTTCTGGGTGTCTCCTGGTTTTTGTGAGGTTTTATTGTTGTTGTCAAGGGGTCTTTTTCCTAAAAAAACCCTAAAAAATTAGATGACAGCTCACTACAGCTGTGGGAGACATCTCATAGTGCAATGTGTAGTTTGACGACTGGTCTCCGTGTCCTGCTGACATCTGTCTCTACTGTCCTGGTGTTGGTAGCAAAGCCAATGTGGCCCCTTTCCAGGGGACCTGACACAGCTCGCTGGGTGTTATGTTAGAGCCACACTTTGGTGTCATTCAAACCAAGCAATAATGCAGCATTTGTCCTGCCTGGTGGCTCCTTGGCTAAGCCATTAAAAAATCATCGACTCATCACTGTCTCCAAGGCCTTTGCAGCTGAGAAGACCTTTGCCATGAACTCCAGTTGTGGCAGAATTAAAACCACGCTGTGGGTTTTAAACAAGGTTCCCTTCATTTCCATTTCCCTCCCTTGTCTCTGCAACCTTCCTTCTCTTGACCAGGTCAGTCCTTTTCCAGGCACCAAATCCCCCCTCACCTCCACACCATCCTGCTCTGCAGGAGCCGCTCCTGAGCTCCTCCTGCCACAACTCAGGCAATTTATGAGACCCTCAGCACCAACACACTCGATGTGTGTGACCATTCCAGGTGACTCTGCCAACCTGCAGCTCCAAGGAGCTGCTCTAAGTCTGTCCTGCACTCCCAAGCCCTGCCAGGCTGCCCTCCTGAGTTCAGGTGCTCCTTAACACGCCCCAGGGTGACTCTCCGTGGAACTCCTCACTTATTTTCCAGTCCTGGAAGATGGGTTTAATGGGTTGGATACAGCACCAGGAAGGCGTCACTGGAGACAAAATTAATGGATGCTCAACACAGGCAAACTTTGACTTAGAAAATGTCATATATCAAGCGAACAGGAGCAATTAAGGTAGCCAGGTTTTCAGCAGAAGCAGCTCTAACATCATCAGGATTTCCTACCCAATGTACTGTTTGGAAAAGGTGAGTGGAATTGGGGGTGGTGGCAGGGAGGGTGGAATTTGTTTTTCCATGGTGGAAAGTAATCTGCCACTCTTGGGAATGCTTTACCAACACCGACTGCAAAAACATGCATGTTGCCAGTTTACTTTCGGGATAATATTGTGACTGCATTTAAACTGGAAGAAACCACTCCATCAGTCAAAGGAGGATTTCAGGGGATATGACCTTGAGTAATGTTCTGGCTTAGTGAAAACTGTGGGTTTGATCATTAATAATATTTTGCATGATCCATTTTTTTTTATTATTCAAAGCAGACTTTGTCAGCCAAAGGAGTAAAATCCTCCCTCATGTTCCATCTTTCCCCATTTCAGCACAAGCAAGAGGAATCTCTATGAAAATACCCTCTGTTGGCCAAAATTGAAAAGATAACATTCCTAAGAGTGAGACTGGATTCACCTAAGGTCTCCTCGAGTCCTAAGATGGTTAATCTGCAGTCTCAGCAGCTTGGGCAGAAAAACACAGCTAAGAAGGAGGGAATTTTTCTCCCCTGGAAATGCCTCATGGGTCTGGCTGTGAAAGCCTTTCGTAGGAAGTTCTTCATCAGCCATGGTCAGCTGGGGGAAGTGAGTCTGAGCCACGAGGACCCTGCACAGCTCACAGAGTGTCACAGGCTGGCAGAACCACAGGCCATGCTGAGCTGGAAGGGACCCACAAGGACCATCAATCCAACCCTCAGCCTTGCCCAGGACCTTCCCCAAGAGTCACCCCCTGTGCCCCAGAGGATCATCCAAATGCTCCTGGAGCTCTGGCAGCCTTGGGGCTGTGCCCACTGCCCTGGGCAGCCTGGGCAGTGCCCGCCCACCCTCTGGGGGAAGAATCTTCTCCTGAGATCCAACCTGACCCTGCGCTGACACAACTCCAGGAATTCCCTGGTCCTGTCCCTGGTCCCCCTAGAGCAGAGATAAGTGCCTGTCCCTCCAGGGCTCCTCTCGAGGTGGTCTGCAATGAGGTCTCCCCTGAGTCTCCTCTTCTCCAGCTGAACAGACCTGTCACACCTCGGCATATCACAGCTTTCTGGGTGTGTTCCATCAGCCTGGGTGGTGGGAAATGGTGGCACATACCTTCAGGGAACTGGCAACCTGGGAGAATGAAGCCAGCCCCCACCACGTCCCAAGGGATGCTGCCCAGCATCCAGGAGGACAGCTGGGCTTTAGCACAGGGAAGTTCATGCACCAGCCCCCCTGGTTTAAGTGGTTTATTTTTCGGTTGAGGTCACGGAACTTGACCCCTCAGGACTCACTCCTTGGCCTCGTTTGCTAATTAATTGGCATTGCTCTCGTCGTCTCACTGTTTGTTACCTCAACAGAGCCTCGGGAGAGGCAAAACACCCAGCAAAGAGCACCCACGGGGGCTGGATCTGCAGCAGCACCCTGGAGCCCACATGCAATCCTGCCTCCAGGAGAAACCCTCCAGCAAACAGCGTCCACTCTGCCCTGGGGATCCTGGGATTCACCGCAGCACCAAAGCCCAGCCCAGCAGGGTAAGTTATCAGTCCAGACCCGGTGAAAGATGAGCCCCCGTGGGAGTTTGGCTCCTCTATTTTTCATGCCATTCTGCTCCAGCCAGATTTATGTGTCAGGAAAAACATACAAACGGAATCCGATTTACTTGCAGTAGTTCCTGTTGGGTTTGATTTATGTTTGAGTAAATAAAGACATATGTCTTGGAGGTATTGGTCTCTGGCTCCCTTTCTCTTCAGAGATCCATGTCCGATTTATCAGCCTCTTTCTTTGCTGCACTTCCATTTATGAGTGTTTGCAAGGAAGGCAACACTGGCTGAATCCAACCCCAAAGTATTACAGGAGGTCAGGAGTTACTGAGGGGTTACAGGATTTTCCCTCTCATCATTCCCTCATGTATTAAAGTGAGATCACCACAAATAAAATAATAAAATAAAAGATGGAGCTGGTCCTGATGGGCTTCACGGCGGTGGCTCCAAGGTGTGGTGGCACTGGTGGCACTGGAACCCTGCTCTGTTTTCCTCCCCTCCAAGGAATACAGGGTCACTTCTTCCCTGCCCTCCTGGTGGGGATTGCCATGACATCAACACCTAATAATTGTGGCATCACTTGATATCGTGTGTGTTTCAAACCACGTCCTCAGTTGTGGCCTCTCTCTCTGTTCCCCACTGGCAAGAACCTCCCTCCAGTCCTCTGGAGAGAGCTGGAAGGAAACGTTCCACTCAGCCAGTTTCTATCCTCTGCAATGCCAAAAGGGAAGCAGGAGAAATGTAAGGAAGTTGCAATGATAATACCAAAATAATCTGCCGGTCTTCCCATATGTTTTAGTAATTAGACCCTTCTCTTTCCATCCCCAGATGGTCCGTGTTTGAAGAGAGATTCATGGTTACATAATGAATCAGGAGGGACACACAGAGAAAGGATGTGAGCCATGAGGATGAGGTAAGGAGAGAAAAAGGGGGGAAAGGGAAAAAAACAGAAAAAAATATTAAAAAAAAAAAAGAGAGCAAAGGTTGTTGAACTCTTTCGGAAGAGAAGGAGAACGCCTCAGTGCAGGGCTCCTGAAACCTCCCACCAGTCAGATAAGAAGATTTCTGCAGTGGAGAGGAAGAAAATCAATAGCATGTGAAGCCATCGAGGGCAGGAGTGACTGGCAGGGCAACAAATCAAAGAGCTGTTCAAAATCTCCCTCTGCAAAGAGGGAATTTTCAGTCAGGCTTTCAAAAAAACAGAGTAAAATGCAGTTTTGAGTTGGAGCACCAGGATTTGTGGAGTCTGGTTGTTGCTATTAGAGGAATTAGTGAAAACCAGTGAGTGTGATCCAGTAGCTCCAAATGAAGAAACAGGCACGTTTGGCAGGAGACCCTTCCACAAACACAATTTATTACTTAGAAAAAGGGAGATCTTTGACTAAATCTCATGAATGTTTCATTTCCTCAGAATTCCCCTAAACTTTCATTTTAGGGGCAAATATTGGCAAAAGCTTGAGGGGAAAGAGCCTATTTAACTTTTTAAATAACATTTTTCTCACTACTTCCAGCAAAGTGGTCGAACCACTCCTGAACAAGCAGAAAGTGAACACGAGCCCTCTGCCCAGAGGGGGAAAATGAAACCTCAGCTTTATGGACAGCCCTGATGATCCCCTGTATCTCTATTAGCAGAAGTTGTGCTTTGATTAGAAAACAGTTTCCCCCAGCGACAGGTGTCTTTGGTTATTCCAGCAGGATTTTCCACACTCCTTATCTGTGTTTTTCAGCATGGAGAGCTCAGCCACTCTCTCACTGGTGGGGTCCTGGGCCTTGCAAGGAGCATAAAGCTCTTGTGTTGGGGGATGAACAGCTCGGTGGAGTGGCCTTTGCTCTCTGGGGAAAAAAAAAGATGCACTTTGAGCTCTGGAGCTCCAGTTGAACCAAAGATAAGCCAAAGGACAAGCTGAGGGTCAAGGGGCAAGAGGAATGGCTTTGGCCAGCTTTTGGTGGGAGCTGAGCTGCACCTGCCTCTTCAGGGTCCCCCAGAGCTGTTCCCGTGCCAGGGATGGAGGGCCCTGTGCCCTGGGCACACACAGTCCCTGCTCCTCCAAGAGCATGGCCATGGCACCCGCTGGCCCCTCAACCAGGGCACGGGGAACAGAGCGGGTTTAGCTGGGAGTAAGCAAGGAGTTGCACAGTCAACACTGCCCTGCTGGAGCTGCTTTGCTCCTTCCCAAGATGGAAAATCCCATCCCTTCGCCTCGCACGGCTCAGTGAGGGTTCAGGGAGGGAGGAGGACGAGGGGAACGGGCTGCAGTCTGAGGAGGAAGAGGCTGCAAAGAGAGGAAACAGCAGAAAATTTCAATTTTCTGAGAAAAATTAAAAGTCGTTTGGTAGATTCTTCGGGTTTGGGGTTTTGCTGTGCCTTAAATTGCAGGTCCATTATACCAACACAGGCTCTTGAGGTGCAATTGTGCAGAAAGCAAAGCTGACGCTGCTGAACGTCGTGGTGCTCCCGAGCTGCTCAGCGGGGGCCTGACTCAAGGCTCATTGCTATGGCAAGGAATTAAGAAACATTGGATGATAGGATTACATTTTCCTGGATGGAACAAGGCTACGGAACAACAGGGAGCAAAGGTATTGCTGAAATAATCACAATAATAGAAAAAAAAGGCCATTTGTTTTTACCATGGTGGAGTATCTGTTAGCAAATTAGTATTCCCTTATCTGTGTCAGTGCTGATTTACTTCCAACAAAGCCCCTCCTTAAGACTGCAGAGGAAGGATGAATTAAAGCAAGCACAAGTGGCTTTGTGATTTGCATTTCTTCTCTTTACAGTGGCCCATATTTAACTCCACGGGCTGTGCCACCTCTCCATGCTCCAGACCTCCCTGCTATCTCATCAGCTTTGCAAGGAGATAAATTCTGGCAAGGCTCATCCAGCTCAAGTGGACAGCCTCTTTCTCCCTATTATAATATCATAACACATTATCCCGACCACATAACAGCAACGGAAATGTGGAAGCAGGATCCAGGAAACAGTGAAACTAATACGTGAATGAAAGGGAAAGCAGATGGGGACGATGCTCTTCCTGAACCATGGGAAGAAACTTGTTCCAAGGCCAAGGTTCCTTTTCCTCCCCTCTTTTGCTGACAATCCAATCAAGTTGTGGCATCTCAGAATAAATCAATCCAGTGACAGGGATGCAAATGAGACCAGAACTGTTTCCTTTCACAGATGAGAGCAAGAGTTCTACGCACACAGAACAGACACAGGCACCTCTTTTAAGTGAGAAAAGAAGCTGCCCCACTTCACAACAAAAACAAGAAACAGACAGTTTCTTGTGGCAAAGGCACCTCTCAGTGGTGAGGCAGTTCCTCATGAGATTTCTAAATTGCCTGATAATGCTTAGTGGAAAAGTAACACCTCTACATTAATTTCTAAGAGAAGATCCAATGAAACCAATAGGAAAAATCAGTGTCTCAGGTTGTAAAAGGCAAGTCTACATAAAGAAATACAGGAGTTATTCTTCTGCCAGTCTAATTTTCATTATATTATATATTCATTTTCTATAATATATTTGATATCCAGCACCATATAATGCACAGGCCTCACTACCCACTCCTTCAGATGTATTTCAGTCCTACACACAGGAGCACACTGCAAATAAAGAATTTGTACCTGACAAAAGGAGTTGAAGTTGGTTCATTTCTTTACAAAGTCTTTAAAAGGTCTGTGGTTTAAACCTCAATTCATGATACAGGGATGAATTATTACTGTTACAGTTATTTTACCTTTGCTGACTTTGTGATTTTCTGCTATTGAACAATTCCAGGATACACTCGAGAAATTATGAATGGCTTCTTCCAGTAGATGTCAGATCTCCTGGTTCTGTGCCCAAAAACTATTCCAGGGAGTGCAGATGTACTGCACAGCTTGGGAATGGCAATTGGAGAGGCAGATCAAAAAGAGTTTAATAAACCATATTTTCAACTCACAGGATGGGACCAGCAAATTCAAACTTAGAGCTGAGGAAAACATGGCCAGTTTCAGAATTTCTGGCAAAAAAAAAAAGAGAACAAATTCAAATGCATGAAAATAAGGTTTGTTTGGGTTTTTTTTTTTTTTAAAGAGTGATTTTATGACTAGCTTTAGGAATTTTATATGAACTAGGCTAGTTCAAGTTTCTCCCCAGTGCTCTCCAACCACCCACTGCACTGGATTATGTCCCGTTGCCGGGTTGGATACCTTGCTCAGCAAATTGTTGGGCCTCAGACCAAGAAGGGGAGAAGTCATGAAAGGAATATGGGGTGGGAAGGCAGGTACAGTGAGACCAACACGCCCCAAGTGCTGAGTGGGAACGAGCTTCGTTATATTCTTCTTTCTTCTTTCTTTGAAAGGCTGTGAAAAGGACAAAAGCTGCCTGGATTTTCCAGCTCAGCTGATGATCCCCAACCACCTGCTCCGTGCACGTGGAAGGCACCTCTGGACAGGGCCTGGGCACATCTGGTTTCGTTCAGCTGCTCTGGAGGGTTTGACATCCTATAGGGCTTGACAGTCCATACGGTCCGGGGAGTCCTCCAGGCAGACAGGGCCAGTTTGTTTCTGCCGAGTGGGTTTTACCTGGCTTTGCTGATTAGTTTTGTAAAAGTCTAATTAGAAACAGCCAGCCATGTCAAATGCAATGACATTAAGTCGAATGCAATGACGTGAAGTTGAAAAGGAGGTGAAGTGTATTTATACTAAAAAGAATACCTAGAGAAAAGAACGAGTCCCTAAAAGCAGCTTTCTGTATCGGATTTTAAGTCAACTGAAACTGTCTTAAAACATCAGCTGCTTCTATTAATCTTTTGTCTCCGTGAGAACTACTCTGGAACTCGAATGTGCCACAGGATGAATGTTGAGTTAGCAAAGCTATTAGGGAAAAATGAGTTATTTTTGCGTGATACTCCAAGGAAATCACAGCAAACGTTCCTCAGGGTTGAACCTGCAGTGAGAGAAAATTTAAGGCCAATTTAAGTTCTTGTCAGATAAAAATCTTGGTGCAAATTTGACGAACAGCATGAGTCTGTCTGTTTATCTGTCTGTCTTGCTTCTCAAGGCAGTCTCTGGAATTAAGGCGTTTCATGATCGTTTCTGGCTCATTTTGATCAGTCTCCATTATCCTTCTTCTGTCCCAAACCACAGCGAGAAATGAACCTGACTGTTGGCAAGGCATTTGATTCCCTGTTCTGCCCTTCAAACCCAAGCAAAATACTCCTCTCCCTTTATTCACCACCATAGCCCTCCCTGCATTTGATGTAGTTTTCTTTTCCTATTTGCAGAGCGACTCGAGGATATTGGTTCTTCCATTTAACCCCGGGGGGCCCTGGAACAATCCTTAATGCATTTAGGATGTGGTCATATTTTAGGATGTTTTAGAGGATAAAATCACACTCGAGGGCTGTTTGAGTCCTTGAAAAAAAGCGCAATGGCCACAGCTGCATGTCCTGCCAATGCCATAGGTGTCCCTCCTGCTGGTGCTGGAGCCGGGCGTGGGGAAGGGGAGAGGATTCCCCTGCCCGCCGGGGGCTCACCTCTTTGCCCAGCCCCTCATTGATGGGAGATCAAATGGAGGGGAAATCACTCCCCGCAGAGCTGGCCAGGGATGCCATTGCCAGCAGAGCAGAGTTCACCCTTTATGGGGTCGGTTATCTGTGATTTAGGGATCACTAATGATCTCCTTAAAATTCCTACGGCCGGCCAAAACCACTACAATTAAAGGAAGGCTGTGCCTTCCATGAAACAATTGGGGAAACAAATGGGAATAGACGAGAGACACTGTTTGGTTGGGCTTCTGTGTGACATCTATGAATTTCTTTAATCTTTCTCAGCTTGGTTTTGCCAGCTTGAATGCATTAAAGGGGCGTGTTCTTTGTGATGAAGGGAATATTCCTACAATTTCTAGGCCTGTATTTATCTTTATTTTGCCCTTCAGCTGGAGAAGCAAGACCAGTTTATAGCTGAGCAAAACTGACACATATTCTGTGCCCCCAAATCTTGGTGTCTGATCCAGTTACATGGTGAAGGGGAGATTCCTAGCTCTGAATTTTGGACTTGAAAGGCATCAGAATGAGTGGTGAGAACATCTTTGCTATTTTGATTGCAGTTGGTTATTACAGTGGTTGCAAGTAAGACACTTGAAACTATCTTTTCTTGTTTGCATCATGTTTCACAACCATTTAGTAGCAAAAGGAACTGGTTTAATGTTGTAAGACAGAAGCACATGCAGTTTCTACCTCCATTTTCAACAATTTTGAAGCTGGTGTGGACAATAAATTGTTTTAGACCATGGTTTTCTGCTCTTGGAGGACAGAAAATTCAGGCAAGGCAGGATTTTGATCAGAGAAAAAAAAAAAACCCAAACAAACTCTTTTGTTAAGCAAAGCCCCTCAGTTTTATGGAGCAGTTGGGTTTAGGCAAACCTGACATCTGTCAGGAGAGAGGTCTCTTTTCCCCACACTTTGGCTTTGTTTTACTCGAGCAGAGCGTTTCTTCCGTGCTGTTTATCCCCTCGAACAAACACAGGAAAAAGCCCACTTGCACCCCTCGACCTCTGTGCTCCACGACTGACAATTCCCTTCCTGAGCCCCAAGGCACTGCTTTTTTTGGGAGTGCCTTATTTAGAACACATGACCAGCATTCAGAGCTTTCCAGTAGCCTCCATGCCCCACGCAGTATTTATTTACATTGTATAAAATTAGAGGAAATGAAGGGGTATGTGTTTGAACTCGGAGCAACAACCCTAATTCTGCTTGTTAGAAGCTGCCCTAATGGAAGGATTTCAGTCGATGGCAGCTCGGGGCAGGGAGGGGAAAGAGCCCCATTCCTGGGCATTTCCAGGAGCACAGGGCATGGTGCCTGACAACGAAACACATTGAGCAACTTTATAAACAAGATTAATTTGGGGGATTTCAAGTTTTTTTTACCATTCCACACCATGAATCCAGTTTGCTTTCTTGGCTTCCAGTCCCACCAAAGGACATTCCCCCAGAGGGAGCCTTTGGGGATGAAGGAAAGGAAGAATTTATTATTTAAAAAATATATTATACGTATTAAAAATGAGTGTTTGTATGTTGGAGAAAGAGGAAAGGTTCCACTGCACATTTGTGTGCCCAAAAAACCCACACTGACTGAAACACCTGTAGAAATGACAAATTAGTAAATTCAATTTATTTTGTCATATGTAGAAATTATTAAACTCAATTAATTTGTCTTGCATTGGTACCTGAACTTATTCTCTGCTTTCCTGAATGAAAGCAGAACTCATCAGCTCAGGATATTCTATGAGTCTACAATTTGATGTCTCTCTGGCTTCGCTCTGCACCTCAAAGGTTAAGACAAATGGAATAGCCACAAAAGGAAGTTGATTAGATCCAGGTTTGTGCTGTGGAAAAGAATTGAAAAAATTAGTGACAGCATAATACGGTAAAGAAGTTGGTTTTTTCTAGAGCTAATAATTGTAGACTCCAAGATGGATGTCGGTAGGGAGTCTGGAAAGGAAGAAATATGGAAGAAATTCCAGCCATGCACAGCAGCGTTAATGGTAATCTAGAACAGATCCCAGTCCTGGTGCCAAAGTTATTTCAGAAAACATTTATAGCTCCCTGTCGTTGGTGCCAGCCCAAATTTGCCGGGGCCAAATTTAGCCCCGGTGTCAAGGCTTTGCCATCATTGGTTTGGACATTCCTATCATCCACTATTTTGAAATCCATAAGGAAGTGACTGCACTTCCTGGAGCTACTGAATGTTTTACCAAAGGCTTCTCAGATGACTTTGGAATTGCTTATTAGAAAACCATCCCTGCACTGTCCAGGGCAGTTCTCTTTGGTTTTATTCTTTTGGGATAAGACAATGACGAATTAACTGCTCTTCAAAATTACTCTGCTTTTAAGAATAATGTGTAAACACAATGAGAAAAAGTTGTCCAGAGCAGTGGACAATTTGGATCTAATTTTTGCTGCATCAGCAACTGGATCAATGATTGTTAAAATTCTTCCATTTAATGTCAGGGATTTTTCCCTGTAAGGAGAGGGAGGGAAAAAGAGAACACTTGATGGCGAAGGAAACATTGCTGTGGAAGGTGTCCCTGCCCATGGCATCATCATGAGATGATCTTTAAGGTCCCTTCCAGCCCAAACCATCCTGGGATTCTGTGTCTATGTCATTGACTTTGAACATGACAGTGTTGGGTTTAAATCAATATTTGTGAGCTTATAATTACATACAGAAAGTGTCAACAAGCAGGACCAGGCAAGGCTGAAGTTATTGTCAGGTTTGCATTCTGTGGGGTTGGTTGTGGCCCATCTTCTTCTTGTGGAAGAAGAAGATAATTTTTAAAGGATGTAGAAACAGCCCAGAATGACAGGAAGGGATTTCAGTGCTCAGGTGTTTCAGGCTGGGCAGAATTCTGAGTGGGATTCCCAGCTCTGACCAAAATTCAATATTACTAATCTCAGTCCTTCAGCTTTTCCAGTGAAACTGCCACGAGCTCAAGGGAGACTTAATTCTGACTTTCATTTTACATCAAATGGAACATCCCAAAAGTCATTTGTTGGACATAAAGTTACCTGCAGCTGGTCCACTAAAAACACTGCTCAGCCATTTCAAAGGCTGCAACTTCCTCTCATGCCACATTTCTATAAATCTCTCCATATAATTCTCTCATATATATATATATATATATGAGTTATATATATAACTCTCTCATATATTTGAATCTTTATATATTAACCATTCAAATATATATATATAAGAAAATACTTGGAGAATGTGGATGCTTTCCCTTGCTGATATTCAACATGAATTCCCTTCAAAACCTCTATTTTTTCAGAAGCAGATGCTCAGAATTTTCTAAAACCAGACTTTTTTTTTCACTATTAATACTTCTAAGCTAGTGATTCTTTCCTCTTTGTTTTTTTGAGCAAGAACCTGATGAAGATCCCATGGTTTTGAGGCCCAGTGGAAGGCTGGGCTTGGAGTCTGCAGAAAAGAGTTAAAGATGTGATGGAAGCAGCAGGTGAAAGTAGAAGAAACTGATACCAACTCAGAGCAAAGTGGAAGAAAAGAAATTTGCTTGTCCAGACGCAGATAAAGCCCCGCGTGGTTTCCTGGCAATACTTGAGAGGGAAAAGGGAGAGAAGCAACAAACCACAGATGATCAACAAGGATGGGGCTGCTTAAAAGAACTTATTTATTTGTAAACCCTCTACATAAGCAAAAAAATAACGTGTTCTGCTAATGTCTGGGCATTTAAGCAGCTCTTTTTTTAAAAAAATCAAACAAATAAATCTTCCCGTGCACCTCCAGACTGCTCTGCCATGATTTATGGCAAATGTATCATCAGCATAAACCACTATTCAGTAGCTCGAGCAACGACGTGCATTCAAGGTCAAGGAAAATCTCAGTGAAAACAAACAATTCCTCGGCAGCCTTTCCAGCAGCAGCAGGAGCTGAGAACAGCAGAGCAGATGCTGAGGAAAAAAAAAAACCAAAACCCAAAAAAACACCTGGAAACTTGTGAAAAAACTTCCACACAAATATTTGGGCTCCCCCCTTCTCCCTGGGGAGGCTCCGGGGGCTGCAGCTCCCTTGGGTGGGAGTCAGAACCTCAGGAAGTGGCTGGGAATTGTGTGATGATGGAACTGCCAGGCTGCCCCAGGAACGGCTCTGGTGATATTAGCAGGGCTAATCATCCCGCTAATTGGACAGTCATTGGAGACACAATGCGGGGGCAGCTCGGCTTTCACTTTAACTACTCACCCAAATGAGGTTTGACTCAAATGTAATACTTTATATCAACACACTGGATGACTGTAAAAATAATACCACATGTGCTGGTGCCTCTTTTTAATAAGTGTCTTCCTCAATTTTCCCCGCTGGATGAGGCACTTTAACATACACATAATTAAGGTTATTTAAGGGATATCAATTGAAAAATGCACCCACAGGAGGCTAAACATGACTGGGGGAGCTCCCAGTGCAGCTCCCAGAAGCCAGCTGCCATCATTTCGGGCAGCACTTGTACAATGTGATCTCCGACACGCTGCGTGGGAGAAGGAGAACCTGGGAATCTCTTGCTTAGCTCTGTCCAAAGCCATTTGCGTCGACACAAAATGGGTTTAAAATGCTACGTTTCTGGTTTGGTAGCAATTTATCTGGGAATCAGGTTGGATTCAAAAAGCAAGAAGCACAGAGAAAGGCAGGGCTGGACTCCCTGCGTGCAGCTGGTGGGCACAGAGGTGACACCTTTCTGCTCAGAGCTGATGGGCACAGTCAGACCGAGCTCCAGGCCAAAGGGGTGTGTGAAATGGGACAAACAGAGCTGGGGAAGGTCCGCTGCTGCTCAGTTCCCATGGATTCAGAGAGGGTTGGTGGCTGGAGGGGACCTTCAAAGGCCATCTAGTGCAATTCCCTACAGGGGATTCCCTACCTCTCCCAGCACACCAGGCTGCTCAGAGCTCCCTGACCCTCACCCGGAACGTTCCCAGGGTTGGGATCCATCACCTCTCCAGGCAACCTGTGCCAGTGTCTCACCACCCTCATAGTAAAAACTGCTTCCTTACATCTAGTCTAAATCTTCTCTCTTTTAGTTTAAAACCATTTCCGCTCGTGGTTTTATAACAGGCCCTTCTAAAAAGTTTGTCCCCATCTTTGTTACAACCCCCTTTTAAGAGCCTCAGTGAGGTCTCCCTGGAGTTTCCCAGGTCCCTTTTCCCAGCCATCTCTGCTCTGTTGAATTTTCCCACGAGGTGTCCCTAAAAGCAGAGTTGTTTCCACAGTCAGAGCAGGAGATGACACAGACTCATTAACTCAATGCCTAATCACACTGGGATGATGCTGATGCTGATGCTCACAGATGGCACAGACAGGGAACACAGGAATTGCAGCATTCCAGCCTGCTCTCCACTCCATGGACAGCACAGTGCTGCAATCCCCTTTTCAGTGAGAGGAAAACCTACAGCATTTGGCAGATAAACTATTGCTCTGCCATCCCTGTGTCTCTACCACTGTGGTTTTAGCTGGTTGTTACAGCTAGACCTTAGGTCAGGCATTGCTTGATTAGATAAATCACCTCAGTTTGACCTGAGGAAACGCCTCAAGATGGAGAAAAATCCCCCCCAATATGAACCTGTCTCACCGCAGTTCCTTCTGCATTCAAGGGCTCCACTTCTCTGCAAAGTTGTCATAAAAATCATTACGTGCCCTCAACAGATGTGACCTTAAGAAGCAACTTCATGGAGAAAAGAAAAAAAGGTGGGGAATATAAAATAGCCTGTGGTGAAAATAACAGCAGGAAAACATTATAAAATCCGAGCCATAGCTGGCTGGCTTCCTCCTGATTATTTCTTTCTCTTTCAAGGACCCGTCCTTGAGAGTCCAGATATTTGAGGGTGATTTCGGGAAGGCAATTTTAACACTCTGCGGTTCTAATGAAACAAAGCTGCTGCAAGGACCTGTAATAACCCAGGGTTGGAAGAACATCCTCAGCATGTGACTCCAACAGGCTCCAAGGTGTCAGGGAAATCTCCCTCTTTGTGATTTTGGTTCTGGTGTGATCACAGGACCCTGACTGCTCGCGGAGGGGTTTTTGGGGGGGTTGGTGTCAGAGGCTGTGCAAACTCCTGCCAAGAGCCAGGTCTTGCACTGGAGTGACTGGAATGGGAACAGAAAAGCAGCAAAGGCTTGCTCAGCGCACACAGAGCCGTGGCAAGGCTGGGCACGGGGCTCAGAGAGCAGACCTGGCTCCCAGGGACATCCAGGGACATCCAGGGACATCCAGGGACAGGCACAGCCACCTCCCCTGGCAGGCAGGAAAACCTCAGGACATGGAGGGAGACCAAGGCTTTGGAAAGGGGCCACGTCATGGTTAAAATGCAAAACATATGACTTGTGAGTTTGAATTGCAGATGGATTTGCAAATTGCCAGCACCTCTCCTACATTCCCAGGGCACGGGTCACTGCTGCTTCCAGCCACCAAGGAAGGCTTGGATTTCACCTAAACTGGGATGTTTGGATTCAAGTGCATTAGGCTGGATTAAGCTCAGAAATAATCTTTTGAATATGAGAGCAAATTCTGAAGCATGTCTGGCAATATTAGGACGCAGACATGGTTGTCCTAAATTGGCATGTGACTTAGCCAAGGTGTTAGAAATGAAATAAGAAATTTGATGTGTCTGCTACACTGTGAATATTCGAGCCACAAACTGATCTCAATGTTTTTCTTACAAGGTATAATATTTTTTGCAGCATATGTTATATTTATATCAATGCAATGTAGGAAAAGTCTTAAGTATTTTAAAGTCTTTTGAAAGGAAATTATACTCAGTTGATGAGGTATGTGCTATACATGGGGGGGCAACAAACACCTTGGGCCTTTTCTAAACAGTAAGACCAAAATGAGACTCGATGGTCTGAATTTTAGAATCAATCATCAGAACTTGCAGTTCAGCCCAGGACGGCAACAGGTTTTAAGAGGCTTTTCATTCTTTTCCCAGCCTGGGTTTGGGGCTGACTTCTGCAGTGGGAGTCTGCTTTGCAAATGCAAAGCCATTTTCTGTAGGATTTTTTGGTTTGAGTTGTCCTCTCCAGCTCCTTGAGAACAGTAACGCCAAAGGGCTCTGCATGAGGAGGGTCTGACATCCTTCCACACTTATCACTGCAAAAAAATTTCAACTCCTACACAGATCTGACAATTCTTGTCTGGTGAGATCTGCAGATATTGGATTAAATCCTTCCCTCTTTTAACGCCGCTGTCGGAATCATTCCTGCTTGGTTGGTTGCCTTTTTGTTTTTCCCCCTATTTCATCACCTGACACTATTCCGCCGTCCCAATAGCACTGCCAGTTCTTTATCAGATTTCTCTGGTTCTGGTGATACTGGACTTAGGACGGAATTCCTGTGCCTGGAGACAGGCTGCTCCTGCAGATGGAGGTTTTGGCACTTCAGCTCTGTTTTGCATGGAGAGCACAGCCCAGGGCCGGACTGAAAACAGCGTTTGTGTCCAAGCTCTGCTGCGCAGGGACTCGGCAAAGCAAAGCTCCGGGTTAAACTGTGCATCCAGTGGGTTGACCAGGACCTGCCGCTGCTCTGCTCAAAGCTGGCTGAGGCTGCAGGACCTGCCGCTGCTCTGCTCAAAGCTGGCTGAGGCTGCAGGACCTGCCGCTGCTCTGCTCAAAGCTGGCTGAGGCTGCAGGACCTGCTACTCTGATCCATAGTGAGCACCAAGCACAACCTCCCTGTTCCTTCTGGTTCTCCCCTGGCCCCCCCGTGTGTCTGCCCAGACCTTCCTCCCCTCGCCAGAATTGTTCCTTCCCACTCCCGGGCGCATCTTCCCCGCTGTTCCCTGTGGAAGTGGGCAAGCCCCAGCCAGAACCAGGGCAGGGGTCCCAGCCCAGCAGGTCCCTTCCCATGATCAGGGGGGGATGTTGTTGGACCACAAGCGCTGGGGGAATATTGTTTTGTTTGGGGGAGAGATTGCTAAAGCAGATGGTGAATGCGAGGTGGCGTTTCCAAGCCTGCAGCAGGCAGGATCCATCCTCCAGGATGAAAAGTGACCTCCAGCGAGCACCAGTGCCTTTAATCCAGAGCTGAGTGCATTGCTATCAGCTTCAGATCAGTCTTAAAGTCCCCTCCCTCCCACTGAGCCTTCCCTTTCCCCGGAAGGCTCAGCTTAGCAGAGCTCGGTGCCTCCCTCCTGGGCTGCCCAGCTCCCTCCCGGGATGCTCCAGGGAGCTCCATCACTGCCTGGTCCTCTCTGTGACCTGCACAGATGCCAACCAGAAACTTTCAGTAACTTTGCAGTCACAAAAAAATCCCTAAATATCTACTAAGACCAGACAATAAAGGCTCCCAGCGTCATATTTTAGTACCTGACGATTCCATGTTGTCATTTTCTAAGCCATCATCTCCAGCAAGGATAACTCCTCCTGTGCCCATCCTGGAAATACCTACACGTGGATAGCTAAAATCCATCCTTTATTTAGTGATATCTGTTATTATTCCATTCTTCAAACTCTAATTATCTAGGCAGGGATTTTTGAAGTATCTCTATCCCCCTAAATTTAGCAGGATCTGACTCTTTCAGCTTTTCAGCCCAAATCTGGCCAGATCGTTTCCAACCAAGTGTTACCCTGGTGGGTTCCCCGCACGTGGCTCTTCTCAGAGCAAAGAAGAAGGAGCTGAGATAAAAGGTCTGGCCATGAAGATGCTCCACCCCAGGGTGTCCCAGCCTGATGAAAGGTCTGGAGCCTCTCGGTGCATCCAAACCCCCAGGATGGTGTTACAGGTAAATCTTCGGTGGGATTACGGACTCCCCAGAGCGTGGCTGGAGTTCAGGCGAGGCTGGGCGCGTTTCGCAGCGGAGGCTGACGAGGCTCTTTGCTGCGGGGTGAGCAAGCTCTGCGCCACCGGCAGAGGTGGATGCGGGGACGCTCCTGGAGCCGGCGCTGCACAGCCCCGGCGCTCCCAAAGAGGGCACTGACGCTCCGCGCAGCGCCGGCCACAGCCGAGCGGGGGCATAAATCTCCGCGGGGAGATCAGTCTTAGCACGTCCACCTCAGGAAAAGGGGAATTATTACACTTAATTAAAGCGTATTGACACCACATGTGGCCCCACCTCTGGCGTTTTTGGCTTTATTGCGGGGCGCGGAGCCGCAGCCCCGCCGTGGGAGCTGCGCGGGACCCACAGACGGCTCCCAACGTAGCGGGGCAGAAATCACCCTTTTTAAGGAGCCTGATGTCCCCCGCCGGGCCGAGTGACACTTTCTAGCCGGTGTGTCAGCCCCGTGGCTGGGCTGGCGAGGGGGCTCAGTGCGGCGCTGTGTGCCCAGCAATGCACGGGCCGCTCCCCGCGGCATTTACACACACAGAGAATTCACGGAGCGGCCGCTTTTGCTGAGCCGGGAGCTCCTGTTTCGGTTTTTCCACGGGAGCCGCTTAAATATAAGTCACACGCCAAATAATTCCCACCCGAGCAGAGGCTTTTGCCTGCGATTCGTGCGAAATCTCGGTCGAAACCGAGAAATCTGCTTAAATCTCGAGCCGAGCGCCCACATGGAGCCCTCCCGTTGAGGACTCCCCAGCTCCCAGTCCGGCCCTGGAGGCGCAACACGAGGAGGGAGATCGGGGCTTTTAAAGGATGGGGCTTCCTAAAAGGCCTCAATTTTGATCTAGAAGGTTTATAATAATTAGCACCTAAATGCAGGAATGAGCCATGTTCGCTGACCAAATGTGTTCCAGAAGTATCTAGAGCTCCTCGTTCAGGTCTATGGGTCAACGCCCGCATTCACCTGAAATTAAACCAGCCTCATTTCTTTGTTCAAACACGTAAATAAATGACCTAATTCCCCAGTGCATTTAAATCTCGTACTTTGTATTTAATTTTAGAGAAGAAGCAGAAGTTCCAAGATTTAAATGAGATCTTTGCACTGATATTTCAGTGGGACTTTTCCCCCACCCCTCCCTGGCTCTGGAGCTGCATCCCTGCAAGGGAGCCTTTTCCATTCCCTGTCTTTTCCTTCCCACCAACCCTGTGAAATCCTGAAGTTACCGTGAACTTCTATTCCCTTTCCCCTGCACTGGGATGCAGGAGAACAAACCGAGCAACAGGTTGAACACTTTCCTTCTCTACATCATGAAAATCACGGGTGGCGAAAGTGTCATTCCCTAAAATCTTGGAATGATTTCCTAGCCAAGCTTGGCTGTGGCTGGAAATTTCCCCTAAAACAGTGGCAAGGGTTAATATTATCCCTGCCACAACATTTTGTGCCATTTCCCAGGAGAGCTCTCAATGGTTTTCCACTGCCACTGGAAATAATGACTCTCAGCTGGAGGGAGCTGCACTAACACTTGATATTCCTGTGCCAAGGGCTCTTTGAAAAGAACTTGGGTTGCTTTTGCACACTCAGGGTTAACAAACACCATCCCCTCGTGGTCAGAGCTCCAAACTAAACTCCAATATCCCTGCCCAGGCTGGACTGGGGTTGAGTTTACACCAAAATCTTACAGAAAGTGAGACCTTTCCATTTAACATTTAACATTTAACCATCAAAGAGCTGGTTTGTAAGAACTGAGGAGCTGCTGCTCTTCCAGGAGCTCCGATTTCTGGAGAGTTCCTGGGGGGATGTTCTCCTTCTGTGCCACAGCAAGAACAGAGTGTGATCACTAGAGCTGGCAGGGGCAGCCAAATCCGAGTTCAATTTGGCCCCAATGTGATTCACAGACGTTCTGATTGATTTCACCCACCTGTTGTACCGGACAAAACCAATTTATTTGGAACAAAGCTGGGGCAAAATGGGGTGTGGGAACTAGATGGCCTATAAGATCCCTTCCAAACCAAACCATTTTGTGATTCTATGATTCTATAAAGATATCTGTGATTTTTATAAGAAAAAAAGAACATACATTGACCTATTTTCTTCTGAGATTTGCCTCCTGTGTGCTGTAGTTGCAGAGCGCTGGTCAACACCTTTACCACTTTAAACTACTATTTGAATCATGGAAGAATATAAAAATCTTTCCTTGGATTCATACCTACCCTGGGATAATGTGGATAATGTATTATTACAAGAGCACAAAGGCAAAACACCTTCGTGTCTGCCAGCCCAACAATCTAAAAATACTTTACCCTCCTTTACCTGGACACAGCCAGGGGTGGAACTCTCTGCAGGCTGCAGAAGTTGGTTATTTGTATTCAAAATAAACTGACATTCTGTGTAAATTAAAAAAACAAATCAATCCATTTTTTATATTTTCAGGATGATAAAAAGATAAAGGTTGCCAGGACAATTCACTGCTGGGATTTCTAAAATGAAATTCCAACCTTCCAGTTTAACTGGTGTGATTTATTTAGTTTTCAGAGGTTCTTGCCAATCTACAAGATGAGCTTCACTGGACTATAATATGAATTATGCAAAATGCCATCAAAGCAGCTCTTCACAGTCCACCTGGGAATGTAAAGCTGTGTAATTCCTATTAGGAATGAGTGCTCTTCCACCAGAGGTACCTTCAGCACTGCAGTCACTGCCAAGTCATCAAGGCTGGGAGTGGCATATCCAGAAACGGGGAGATTTCCAAGGTGGGATCCCTCATTCTCCAGCACTGGTAAGTCAATGGCTCTGATATATGAATATTATGGGTCAGGGTGATGCTCTGGGCATTCCCAATATCCAGGTGATACCACACGTTTCACCCTTCCCAAGCTGCAGGAAGAGAAAAGAAAAGCTCCAATGTATTTAGAATGTCGAATCCTCCACACACTCCCAGTTACACAGAATTTAACATTTTAAGGGGTGCCAGCATAGATTTATTTGGTTACTCCTGCTTTGGTAAATGTGAATTAACAGGTCAGGTAAACCAATTCTTCTGCAAAAAGGAAACTGGGGTATCCCAGAAGTTTGCAGAGTAACCCAAAGTGTGTCTCTGAATTTATAACTGGTTCTGACAAGGGTTAAAATCCTCAGGAAGCATCATGGCCATTGATGATGTCACAGCTGCCCTCTGGGAGAGTGAGGTCACTGCCAGAGTTGTTCAGGGAGATAAGACTCTGTTAAAACAAACAGGAGTGCCACGTAATTGCCCACATTGCAGGAGGAGGATTAGACTCTTTGGAAGCCCCTGTGTCTGCCTTGCACTCACTGTCACTTTTTGGGGAGGGAGTCTGAGCAGAAAAGCCAAGGAAACTCTGCCTTTGTGCACCACTTCTGGTGATATTTCCCCTTTCCCCAATGTGGAGACCAGAATTGTGGTATTAAGTAGAGACTGCTGGGAAGTTTTCCCATCCAACAAGGATAATTCAGCAAAAGGGAAGAATTTAAACAGAAAGCTTCATATTTAGAGAACCCAGAGCATGTTCAGGTTTGAGTCCCCCAGTGCTGGTGTGACTGGAGTTAAGGGATCATTGACTGCACTGCAAGAGCCTGGAACAGAATGGGAGGATTAACCCTTGGGTTAATTAAAATCCCACCAGCTCTCTGGTCAAACCCACATGGGGCATCCACAATCCACGGATGCCAAGTGAGCCCACACCTCTGGGACCATCACCAGGAGAAAGCAGATGCAAAATTTTCCCCTGTTTCCTGCATTCAAAATAAAGTGACTTCTTGTGAATAGGAAAACAAACCCCATTCTTTATATTTTGCAGGGATGATACAAAGAAAAAGGTTGCTAGAACAATACGGGGCTGGAATTTTTGATATTAAATTCCAAATCTTTTAGTTCAACCTATGTGATTTATGCACTTCTCAGGTGTTCTTGCCAATGAACTCACAAATCCAGAACAGCAGGAGCTGGACCCCTCTGTGTGTCCCTGCCACCCCACACAGGCAGTAGTTTATGTCTTCCCTGGGGAATGGCTCCAAAGGGAAATAATGAGAAATCCTGCAGCAAAGAAATACACTGGCACCTTTCCCCATTTTTTTAATTTTTTTTTTTTTTAATTTTTTTATTTTTTAAAGAAAATGGAAGAGATGACCAAGAGGTTCAGCCTGCCTTGGAGACCTGTTTGAAAAGTTCCCATTGTACAAACAAGTCATCAGGGCTCAAACCACTTTAAAACACTTGCAATTGAAAACATGTTCTTAGCGGTTTGGGGAGAGCTGAGACTTTTCACCATCTATTAATACCCTGCAAGCTTTGGTTGCTAAAAGTGCCATCCCGGGCTCGCTATTTTTACACTCAATTTGGAACAGAGGAGCAGCAGGAGAAGCTGCAGATGGTTATCTTGGGCATTCATGATGTTTAAAGATCTCCCAGAAAGTATTGTAAAAGTGTGTAAATCCGAGGAACCTGGACAAATGCCAGCCCCAGTAACACCTTCTCCCACTGTTCCTCCTGCAGTTTCCATCGGAAAACCATCCTGAAGTGCTGTACAGTGTGCGTAAAACAACTGCCATGTTTGACCCAACTTTTGGCTCCTCTTCTCCTTAAATAATTTGTAAGTCATTTTGCAAGGAGCTCTGGGATAAAAAGAGCTGCGGAAATATATTATCATTGTCCTTAATTTTGGCACCATGCAAGACCACCAATATTTAAAAGCAATTAGCAGTCCTTTTCCTGTTATCATTGGCATTTCGTTTCCATTCTGCTCGAGCAAGTCTCTCATAACAGTTAAAAACAATCTATTTTTGGAAGTAATACAACAACAGTAAAGGAGACCCGGTGAATTCTCATTAGACTTTTAGCAACACGAGTTTTCTGGAAATAAGTTCACGTGTAGAAGTTTTGGACTGGTGTGAAGGGTGAGACCACGGCCAGTCAAATGAGTTAACCCTGCTTATTTCACACCCTTCGCATCCTTCTTTTCAGGTTACGGTTAAAATACATCCAAACAAAGTCTGTTCTAAGCTTAAAATACCCAGAAGCAGAACCCAAACCCTCTCTGGGTTTTGGCTGAGAGAAGCCAAGGCAGGGCTGGTTTCCGTGGCTGTTCCCAGGTCTCTGTCAGCAGAGGGAACTGAATTCCTTTCGGTGGCCCCAGATCCGACACACCCCGGTGGCAGCAGCACAAAAGCTTTGTCAGCAGCCAGAATACCCAACCCCAATGGGCTGAACTGATGGCCAAGGCAACAGCTTCCCAAAGTGATGGAGCATCACCGGCTCTGTTGTTCTGGCCACTCCGAGAGCTCTGGAATTCGCATCAGCCTTAAATTCAGCTGCTTCTTCCATGGGAAGTTTCACCAGAGCTCTCTGTGTTACACGCAGAGCCATCCAAGTCCCCTGGCAATGGACACTCAGCTGGAGATAAAGTGGGAAAAGGCTTTACCTGGGTTCTAAAATTCAGCGTTTCTGAAATAAACCCCGTGTTCACCAATGTTTCCCAACACCAAAAAGATAACTCTGTCAGGGAATGCCACTAAAAACAGGTCATAGCAGAGCTTTGGGAGCGCTTTTATTATCTCCAAACACACAGAGGCGTCACCTGAATGGGCAGGAGATGGAGATTTACCCTCGCAAAGCAACAAGGAGTGTCTGGAAGCAGCTGGAAATAATTCAGTAACACAGTGCAGTGAAAAGGAGTTTAAAAACCACACGGTCTCAACGATATTTTCATAGTGCTCCAAGCAATTTACTTCCACAAGTTAAATGGTTTCAAGACTATCCAGCTCAAAATTACGCACGGAGCACAAATGCCAGCAGTGGTAAACTGCAGAGCATCAGGCCAGGGCAACAACAGCCAGGAGCCCTCGAGGAAATGGCAGGGAGATTTATGAATGGCATTCCCAAGGCTTTGATGGAGATCAATCCAGCTCCTCTCCTATCTGTCAGTGTCTGCCTCGGACGTGTCTCATTATGGAAAATAATTTGCATTTTATGCCAATATCGCAGAGCCCACTGGACTCGCTCAGCCCATAAAACCTCTGCTCTCCACCTTGCTGGGATCCAGAATATGAACTGACTTGTGGGAGAAAATTGCTGTTCCAGACAGACTGTGGAGCAAAGCTCTGGGCTGTGACGAGCCCGCGGAACTCTGTGAGCCAGTTAAAGCTTTTCTCATAATGAGAAGCACCTCCATCAAAAATGGGTTACAAATACAGCAAAAGAGACCGTGCCTTGGGTAGGGCATGTGCTAATTATTCCAGCAGTGGGAATAAACACTCCTGCTTTAATGTTTGTTCCTCTGGGAAGTTACTCAAGGAGCAGGACACACTTTGTCCCTGTGCCCAACCCAGCCAGCTCTCACTCGAGGTGGGACAAGGAGCTGCATGGAGAATTCCTCCACCCTTTGGCTCCAAGTGAGGGAGAAGGGAGGGATTTGGCAGGCGCAGAGGGGGCTCAGAACTCCAGTTTCTGTTCTGAGGGATCTCAGACTCTGTGGGAGAATGGAAGAAAAAGTTGGAGAAGGTAAATAAGTAAAAGGCAAAAAGCGAGCAAAGAATTTTGGCGTGGGGGTGTTATCGGCCCTGGGGATCTGAAGTTGAACAGCGTGGAGATTTGTCATGGTCTGAACACATCTCAAGCTGAGGCACATAAAAAATTGGAGATACACACATAAAACTTGTTATATGTTTTTTTTAAAAAAAATAAGAGTGCCCATCTAAAATGCTGCATAAAAGTCCCACGTTTGGAAGGACTTGGGAAGACACGGACACATCAGAGACAGCACATCCCAGAGCAGCAGCAGAGAAGGGAACTGGGGGCCAGAAATAGAGCAGAGAAGAAACAATTATCCAAGAGGGATATGAGAACAGGACCATAAAGAAATTAAGTGATCATTTTATCTTGAGGGGAGAAGCAGCATCCGAAGGAGAGCCTGGGAAGACAGATGGAGCTTTGGAGAATGAAAGGATCTTGCTGTAATAATGTACTTCTCGTTGTGACTTGACTGCAAAAATTAGCAAGTGAGAAAATGTGCAAAAGGCCAGATCACGGTGTAATGAAAGACTCTGCCTTGTATGAATAAATGTTTTTAAAAATGAATGAGTGAAGCCTTACAAAACTGGAGGGGGGAGGGAGCAAAGCTAGCAAGTGTTTAAAATAATTTTATCTGTGAATGAATCAAGACAGAAAATCTAAGGAGAGCACTTGCAGACATGAGCTGTCTTAATTTTAGTCATCTCTGTGTGGATTAAAGGTCAAACACTTGACCTTTAAACATCTAAATGATATACCCAATGTCCCAAAGTAAGAATTCAGATTTTCTCTCCTCCATGAAGAGATAAGTTTCTCTCAACACAGCAGAGAGCTGAAAAATGGGAATTGAAAAATAATAAGGCTCCATTTAAAGGAGAATCACCAAACCTTCCTGAATCTCTAGCCTGGAAATGGTGAACATCGTTAACATCATATCAAACCCAGTTGTTTAGGGGAATGTTTTTTTATCTTCTTGTTGGGAGTTTTTTCAGAACGGTAACTTTTGGCAGGCCCACTAATGGTTACTGTCAGTGAGAATCCCAAAAATCCACAAAGGCTGCATTAATTGGAATATTGGGTGTTCTGAAAGCAGAGCTGTGGGATGTAAAACATTACAAAATTTTGAAAAATTAAAGGACTAAAAAGGTAGAACATGATTTGCAAGTTGGAAAGGAAAAAAAGTCCTCAGCAGAAAATTGAAGGTGTGGAATTTTGGTAGTTTGCCAAACAGAAGCTCAAGGCTTGATTACACCACAATAACTGGCACTGGACTCCAAAAGTCCATGTGGGAGGGATGGTTGTGGCCATCAAGGTTGGGGAATTGAGCAGCACATTTCTTTTATCACTGTTAACCAGGCTTGATGAATTAAAGCCAGTGCAGGGGAACACACTTGTGCTGCCATGGTACATAAAGGGAGTGAAATATTCAGTAACAGGGGCTTTCAGGCTGCTGAAGAAAGGCATAAACCCAGACAAATAAAGCCAAAATGAAGATGAAAATAAGGCACCCATTTGCAGCAGGGGGAAGAACTGACTTTTCCAATGGATTCTGCCTCTCTTGAAGCCTCTGATCTAGTTTCATCCCTGTCTCAGATGATGGGTTTTGGCTAAACCCAACTTATTTGGCCTCATTACAGGCACGAGCCTGTGAAATTCCGTGGCCTTCACATACAGGTGAGGAGATTCCCTCTCCCAGCACCAGCCCAACCACTGTGGCCCCTCCTCAGCTGGAAGTGCACTGGGACACACAACCAGCACAGCTGGAAGTGCACTGGGACACACAACAAGCACAGCTGGAAGTGCACTGGGACACACAACAAGCACAGCTGGGAATCATCAGGAATGTGGCACCCCGGAGAATCCAGCGCTGCCCCCCTGGCACCCCCTGGGCCCTGCAGGAGGGGCAGACACAGCCACAGACACCGCCTGAAAAGCAAAAAGGTTGACAAAACATATCAGGCTGAGGTCAAATTTCATTGAATCGTTGCTTGATTATAGACCGGCCGATCTCCAAACAAGCAGATGCACTTTGGAAACCACTTTGGAGTGTTGTCGATAAGCTGCAATTATTTCTGCAGGGTTTTGAAACAAGTCCTCCATGGGGTTTTGGTATTTTCCAGTGTTGTCTCAGTCAGTTCTGGTGTAAAATAAAACCTGGGCAGACTCTGAGACCAAGGGCTGGGTCTCGGGGCTGTGCAGGGGGATGTGGCAGGCCCAGCTTCTGTAGTGGAGAACTTGGCTCATGATCAAAATCAAGGGGATGCAAAGAAAGCAAAGAGTAGAAATTGCAAGTTGGGACTGACTTTACAAACCCCGGCAAGTCAGGGAATGACCAAATAAATAATAAGAAAAAAACAAAAACCAACCAACCAAACAAACACATGGAGAAAAACCAAACCAAAAAGGGCGGTGGGTTATTTTGGCCCCAAGAGCCTGCAGGTGAATGAAATGTCAAGACCAGAGTCTTCCTCCTCTGAGTCCCACCTGTGCTCTGGATGTGTAGGAACAGAAACCTTCTGCTCCCGTGGTTGTTGAGCCTCGGGCACAGCAGGACCAGGGCTCAGACAGCCAAACAACACCTCTGAGGGACCCCACGAGCTCGGGGGCACCCTGGGGACATATCTGGGACTGCAGCCCCATGGCACAGACTGGGACAGCAAAGGGAAATCCTGCAGGAAGGGCCAATCGTTGACTGATTGGGAAAGAGGAATTCAAACTTCCCCCTGCCAGCTTTAATGTGCAGAAGGGAATGACTGGCAGAGGGCAAGGGGGGATGAGCTTTGTTGCAACTCCGTGGAAATGCCTCACTGCAGGATCAGCTTCAAAGGAAGGTAAAGTCACAGCAATTACACCATAAAAACAACATTTCCCTTTTAGCCCCGAAAATTCACAGTTACTCCTGAAAGAAACTTCCATAAACCAAAAGTGAGAGGGAATAAATCTACCAGCTGTCACAGATTCCAGCTTTGCCCAGACTTCATCTCCCTTATCTCCCTGGAGATGCTGGACAAGAGATGGGTTTGAAGTCATAATGACAGAGCCATAAAAACAGCCATAAAGATCCTATCTCCACCCGTGGGGGAGGATAACAGTGCCTTGCCCTCGGTGGTGACTGTGAATTCACATAATTGGCTGCATCAAATACTTTGGAGAACCCCAAATAATGAGGCCGTGGAAGTTGATGTGATTGCTGTGCAGGGAATGGTCGGGAGCTATTGGAGCTGCAGAGAACCTCAAAAAATCCAGGGGCTGGAGGTTCTTTGTGAGCACCAAACAGGCTACAAAAAAAATCCAGGATGTTCCCAAAAGGCTGGATTTTGCTGTTGCTCTGCGTGGCAGGAATTGCCCTGATGAAGGTCCAAAGGAAGTCTTGGAGTCTCTGCATTTTGACTCCAGATCCTGTGACAGGACCGAGCAACCAGATGAGGTTCTTTGGGCTCTGTTCAAATTAAAGAAGTGAGAGATTCCAGCAGTGGAGCTGCTCATTGTCCACCAGCCCCTCCCACAGCCGAAAATCATCCTGAATTTCCTCCTGCTGTATTTCTGTGTGTTACACAGTCTTAGAAAACAAACTTCAATTTCGTGTGTACAAACAGAGGGAGTCTCATCCAATTTTAGGATTGGTTTTAACTGGGTTTGCCTGTAAAACCAACAAAACAAATTAACAATCGCTGACAACTTTCAGGCAATATTTCCTTTTCTCTTGGAACCCTGGAGCTTCCACCACAGAGTATCAAACATGCAAACAATAACAGGGTCATTCTTGCACTCCAGTCATTTATTTAGGCTGGAAAAAAAAAACTGGAAGTTTTTAACTTCTAGCTAAAAGTTTTAAAAAAATGTCATAGATTGAGTTACTCCATCTCTAAGGCTTGTTTGAAACTTATCTCCATCTTCAGGGACAAATTGAGACCTGATTCAAATCTCCTTTGCTTTGAACGGGGTTACACAAGGGGTGAAGTTGGAGCTTTTAAGGTGGCAAAATCTGACCAAAAAAAAAAGAAGTTTGAAAATAAAACCCTTTCCTGCTCCTGTTTGATGTCAGAGATTATTTCAGCCAGAGATCAAACCGAACTGCTGAGGTCTGAGGGGAAGTGAGACAGAGCAGGTCACTGAGCCCGAGGGGCAATACCTGCTCTTGGAGCTGTATTTCATCCCACCTGGCTCAGGCTTGGGGCCAGGAAGGCAACTGAGCCTGTGCTTAGTTTTTGGAAGGGGGGAAAAAATCAGCCCATACTAAAGATACCACCAGGCTGCTCAAACTAAACGCGAGCCCAGGCAGCCCTTCAGACTGGGCTCCCAGAAAAACAGCGATAACTGGTTTTTCCTGATTTTATTCTGGACTGGACTTTCTGCAGACGCTTTTAGGCTGTGCTCAGCTCTCATTTCATGGGCTCTGCACTGTGGCAGCTCCGATGCCACTTGTCCCTGTGTCCCGGGTGTTCTCCCAGGAAAGAACCACCCCCTGTCCTCAGCAAGGTTCATCTGACATGTCTGGGAGGTGCTCGAAATGGTCCATGAGCAAACACAGGGCACGAGGTGGGGTCTGTCAGGGATCAGAGAGCAGCCAAAATCTTCAGTCCTCTATTTTGGGGTGTTTTCTCTGGTAAGGTTTTTAAACCCCTCATGAAAAAGTTGCTCCATGAGCCCAACATGTACTAGTGGGGTGAAAAACTTCTTTGCAAGGGCTACTTTATAATTACAGGATTTGAGCTGTGGCAGCAGAAATTTCAGATACATTTTGTAAAAAGAAGCAGATCATTATATTTAGAGCAAGGTCACCCACACTTTTTCTCTCTCCCAGGACAGACATGAAAACACCTTTGAAAATTATTTTTTCTCCCCAAAATATGGTTTCTTTCCCGGGTGTAAGTGTGTTCAAGTGAATGTAATTACATCTTGCATTCAACAAGCCAAATATTTGATTTAGTATTAATATGTTTTCTCTCCAGCTGGTGGTAAATGTGGCTTTTTGCACCAGATGCAGAACATTTTTAAGAGCTGGGCAAAACCAACATATATTTATATGTTTATGTATGTGTGTGTGCATATATATATACATATAGATATGCAAATATGGGACATGACAGGACAAGAGGGAATGGCTTTAAGTTGAAGGAGGGTTGATTTAGATGGGATATTGGGATGAAATCCTTCCCTGGGAGGGTGGGCAGGCCCTGGCACAGGATGCCCAGAGGAGCTGTGGCTGCCCCATCCCTGGAAGTGTCCAAGGCCACGCTGGAGCCACCTGGGCTGGTGGAAGGTGACCCTGCCCATGGCAGGGAGTGGAACTGGATGATCTTTAAGGTCCCTTCCAGCCCAAACCATTCTGTTATTCCAGGATTCTATAAAATGCATTACACAGAAAAAGGGGAATAAAACCTCCTAGCTAGGAAGCACTTTCCCCTCCTCCTCAAATAATTCAGTTTTTGTAGAGCAGAGTGATAGATGGTCTAACTGAAAGGAAAAACCCACATCAAGAAATGCATATCAGTGACAGTGCAAGGCACTGCTTTTGTTGTGCCTGGGATCAGCCCCCTGTGCTTAGGTGGGATTATTCTGGCAGAGCAGCACAGAGGGCAGCGTGTGAAGGCGCATCCATTCCCTGGTTATGAGACCCAGGAATGACCTCTCCAGCTTTATAAAGCCAGGAAAAGTTAAAAATAAAAAAAAAAGTTTTATCTCTGGAAGGTACTTCTACAAATGTGGGGGTTTTATCAGTTTTAGCACCAGCAACACACGACTTGACATCAGCTCAGGTGATAAAAAGGCTTCAATAATCTCATTTATGCAGCATCCTGACTCGCAGAGGGATGGTACATGAGGGTACACCCCTCCAGGTTTACAGTTCATCATGTGAAAGTCAAGTCATGGGTTGCCCTCCATGACACAGACATTTCCCAAATGGAACAAGATATAATCTATGGAAAACTACTGGAAAGTGAAAGTGGAAAGTGGCCATAATTATGTTTTGGAATCTAAATTTTAGAATAGCATTAAGCCAGGACAACTCTTGATTCACACACTGCTACCTTCAAGTCACATCAGTAGGTTCTCCTTCCAAAACTAATATACCACATTTTTAAATTGAATTGTATTATTTTCCCCCGGATTTTTGCAGTTTGTGATTCAATAGCAGCTTTAGAAATGAACAGATAATTAAATTTTCACTTTTCAGCCTCAATGCTTTGTTTATTTAAGAAGCCTGATTAACAAATAAGTAGCCCACAAGTTGGTATCTCTCCAGCATCTCATGATGTTTATCATAACAAGTCACATCCAGCCCACCAGGAGCAGCAGGGGAGACTCCAGAGAAATCCCATCCTGGGACTGAGAAGGGCCAGTCCAAGAAAATGTTGGTTTGTTTGAATTAGGGAAGGGAAAGCAGAGAAAAATAAACTGCAAACCAAAGCATGTTCCTACTTAGGGTCCCTTCCCCTGCGTTAAGCAAGACATCCAGCAAACCTTAAACCATGAATTATAAGGACAGCAAAGGTGGCTCCCTCAGGGTGGACTTTGGTGGCCAGAACATCATAAACAGCACCAGGGCCATAATCCGGCCCTGCTGGATATCATTAATAAAGGGAAAACTGGTGCTGAAAGCAGAAAACAGCAAAAATAATTCCCTCGTGGAAATCACCAGCCCATTTTGAGAGAATTCTTCCTCTCTCTCGTTCCTTTTCCATTGACACATCTCTCTGCAACCAGAAGGAAACTTGACAGTGCCATGAAACTCTTACCATTATTTTCTAGAGAAAATGGACAAATAGAATCAAATTCTCTCCTCAGCCTCTCCAGCATCTTCCTTCCCTCCCTCCTCCCAACCTACAATGTCTCACTGTCTTCTCTGTACATCTTGGTTCAAAGATCACTGGGAAAAAGAAAAGTCCATGATTTTTGCACTGATTCCCATTATTAGAATATCCCACCAGTGTTCAGCCTGAGGAGCACTGAGCTGTGTAAATACTTTTTTGGGCATCGGTGGGAGAAAATAATAGGGTTCTCTAAATTGATGCAAGAGAAGAAGGTTGTAATTATTCAACCAAAATATGTAACTCAGCTGCTTAAGCAAATAGGCTTATGCCCAAAGCCAGCAGGGTTTTTCTATAGGGGTCTTTATCCCATTACAGGCTGAAACGAGAATGTCAAGGTGATAGCAGAAATTACGCCTAAAAAGAAACCAGGACACGTTAAATAGTGAGGGTATGAAAAGTTACAAAACTTGATTCCTTAAGGAAAATGATAGGGAATGAATGGCAGGCCACTGTGTGCAGGGAGACGCTCCTGGTCGCGGGCTGCTGTGAATGGAGGCAGTCAGGAGAAGTGGGCAACTCCAGGGAAATTCAAGGAGCATGGGGAAAAGGCTGAGCCCTGGACGGGAGCCAAATGAATCTTGTTGAGGAAAAATAAATATCTCGGCTGGATGGCATTCGGAGATACTGCCATCAGGCTGGCATTTCCCAGGGAGGTTTGTAATCACAGCCAGAGGCTCCTGCAGGAGCAGAGGCTGCAGAGAAGGGGAGCTGTGTTCGGGAAGGAAAAAAGGCATCTAAGGAAATACCCCAGGTTTGGACTTTTAAAGTCACTTCATCCAAAAAGCCTCTTCAAATACCTGTGCAACGTTCAGTTCAGTGTAACACTTGTGTGGTTTCTTTCATCCCGAGCCAGGAGACGGGGATGGCCACAGCACACCACCAGCTCTGTCACACGGGACCTTCTGAGAAGAAAAGCCAGCACTGGGTGGGTCACCTGCGTTTGTCTTCCCCCAGCCATGAAATGAAGGTGGCTTCAATGACACACAACTGTTCTTTTCCCTTAAAGACTGAGCTCCCCTCTGTGGTGCCCCCCAGGACACGTGGGAGGCACAGACCAGTGACACACCAGAACGTCCCAGTGCTGCTGGCAGGGACTGTGCTGGGCAACCCCCACCTGAGAGAACCAGAGAGTGACAGCCTGGGCTGGGAGGGAACTTAAATCGCATCTCATCCCACCCCTGCCATGGGAGGGACATCTCCCACCAGCCCAGGTGGCTCCAAGCCCCATCCAACATGGCCTTGGACACTGCCAGGGATGGGGCAGCCACAGCTTCTGTGGGCACCCTGTGCCAGGGTCTGCCCACCCTCCCAGGGAGGAATCCCTTCCCAATATCCCATCTGCTCTCCCAGTTTGAAGCCATTCCCCCTTGTCCTGTCACTCCAGACCCTCGTGCAAAGTCCCTCTCCATCTTCCTTGATGGCTCCCTTCAGGCACTGGAGGTCTCATTGGGTCACCCCAAAGCATTTTCTCTTCTCCAGACTGAACAATCCCAATTCCCTCGGCTTTTCTTCCCATGGCAGCCGGTGTTGATCCCTGAGAGGCACTGACTGGAGGCATCACCTGCCCTGGGACAACCCCTCCCGTGTCCCAGTGACCGAACCCAGGAGGTAACACAGGTCACCTCTGAGCTGGGAACCTCCACCAGAGAGAAAAGAGTGACCAAAGAGCATCGAAATGTGGCTGAAACTGTCCCACCACACCGATTGAATTCTGGATTTTCCAACACTGGGCACCTGGACCAGCCTGGAAACAAACCTCGGAACTGTGGCTTTTCTGCTGACTTTTTTCATCCATCAAAACAAGAATTTCTGTGCTTTTCCCCCACTTTTTTTTTTCTGTTTTTTTTTTTTCTTTTTTTTTTTTTCTTTTTCAGAAGCGAGCAGGATAAAATATCGGCCTGTGCAGAATGGCTGGCTGCTATATTTAACTCAGACAAACACATAACAAATCACTATTCTGCAGAAAGAAGGCACACCTCATAGGCTGTATTTTTTTTCTTTTCTTGAGACCTGGACGTAAGACCACAACCCTCTAAATAATCCTCCAGAAATAAACCAATGAAATGTTCACTCTGACAACAGACACAGTATTATACCTGCAGCTGGTAAATGTTTCCACAGTTCAACCACCTTTCCTTTTCGTTTCCAGTAAAAATTTGATCCCAGGGGATGGAGTCAGCAGTAGGATTTTAATTACTTTGCTGAAATAACGGAGAATTGAGAGTTGCAATTTTTTTAATGCTACTGATGTATTCCCATTTTTTGCCCTTTCTGGAAGGGGAGGACGGAGGAGCAAAGGCAGATGCCCTTTGGAGAACCATCCCTGCTGTCCCTGGGGTCCCCCAATCCCTCATTATTTGCTATTCCCTGCAGTGCAGTGACACGGTACCCTGAGAAATCCATGGTGCTTGTTTAGAACTCAAACTTCAGGAGCCAGAAACCCTGGGACTGCTCTCCCCATCCCTGGAGGTGTCCAAGGCCAGGTTGGACGGGGCTTGGAGCCACCTGGGCTGGTGGAAGGTGTCCCTGCCCATGGCAGGGGGCGGCACTGGGTGATCTCTGAGGTCCCTTCCAACCCAAACCATCCTGGGACAGGTTTCAAATTCGAACTGAGTATTTGCCTGTGAAAATATTCTGCAGTCAGGAGGATGAATCCTCACTTAGGAGGTTGCCTTCCAAGTTGTTTGATTGACTGTTTGGTTCCAATAACTGAATTTAAATATTAATCTTGATTTAAATAAAACCCCCTGGGATAGTTCTGATTCACCTTCTGGCCTTGAGTTTTCTTATATTTCTATCCCATTTCCAAACTTTGATGTTTCCTTTTCTGCCATGAGAACTAGAGACAGATAATGCTGGTGTTATTTTTGCTGCTGTTAGCAGGGATAAGAAGAAATATGCTCACATGCATTACCGTATATATATATATACATATATATCCACACACACAGAGTTATAATGTATATGTTCATAAAATGTCTGTTCTCAACCACATAAACGAGCTGCCAACTCCACATACACAATATTGCAAGTGTTGAAGCGTCGAAGCCTAGCTCTGATTTTTAGGATGCATTCCTCCAGTCAGGAAATCATGATGATTAATCATGGAATGATGGAATGGTCTGGGTTGGGAGGGATCTTAAAACTCATCTCATTCCAAACCCCTGCCATGGGCAGGGACACCTTCCACTAGACCAGGTTGCTCGGAGCTCCATCCATACCTAAAAATATCTGAGATGATGATGATGATTATGATGATAATTTATTGATATTATTGTTGTTGTTATTATTACAATAGCAACAACAGTAATAATAATGCCACATCTAATGATTAAAATGCAGCTGTTTCTATGAAAAGGAGACCTATTTGATTTGTATTTGATACTGTAAAGAACACAAGTTGAGGCTCAAAAGTTAAACTTAGTAACTGTAGAAAAACTTTTTAAGGGATCAAATAGTTCATGTTCAAATAGAGGGAATGCTCGCTTCAAGTTCCTTTGAAAGGAATTCTACTCATTTCATTTTATTACGGAATTTTTATCCTGCAGCACTGCAAGAGTCCCAGTCTCACAGCTGGTGAGGTCTGTGTGGATTCCTTCGGGCTGGACAGAATTTGTCAGCCAAAGAAATTCCTGAGCCAACGTGTGTGTGTCAAAGCTGCAGAGAGAAATGAGCCCTGACATCTCCAGAGCGGGCAAACATCCTTCCCCAAGAACAAAACTCCAGTGCTGGGGGTTTGGGCAGTCCCTGAGGTGTCTCACGTTCCACAGGACACGTCAGAGCAGAGCCTGGACCTCACCTGGGCAGCTCTGCCACCTCTTAGGCATCTTCCCACAGCCCATCCTGGCTCCAGTCCCGCCTGGATCTACCTGAGGGCATTTCAGGAACATTTTAAAATGTATTTACAGATGTTTTCTCAGTTTGTCCCCCAGTTCTGCTATAAATAAGATGGGATCTTTAAGAAATAACCTTCCTGGGTGCTGGATGGGAGTCAGGAGTCCCCCTTTCCCAGTCTGGGTCAGGTTCCTGTTACAGCAGGGACGTGGTTTAGTGGGACTTGGCAGTGTTTGGTTTATGGATGGACTTGATGACCTTACAGGTCTTTCCCAACCTAAATTATTCCGTGGATTTCTGCAGGATGGCCGCCTGGTATTCCGGAGCCAGAGCCCCGTGGAACCTGATCACCAAAGAGGCATTTTGGCTTCTTGCTGTTTCCTTTTGCAGAAACAAATAGTTTAATTTGCTAAGCTCATAATAAGAGCTCTCCTTTTACCCGGGAGAGCCCCCTGATTGTAAAGATAAACTGTGGAAACCCAACCTCTGGTGCTGGGCAATGTCAGGACTCCTTGGGGTTTGCAGCCAGGGAGGGCAATGTTCACACTCTGTGGCTCTTTGTCTCCTAAAGCCACCGCTGCTCCCGGGTTGTAGACCTTCAACAAGTCCCAGGAGGAGGGGAAATGGCCTCGAGTTAAACCAGGAGAGGTTTAAATTGGATACTGGGGGAAATTTCTTCATGGGAAGGGTTGCCCAGCACTGGAAGAGGCTGCCCGGGGCAGTGTGGAGCGTTGCAAGGGTGTGTGGATGTGGCACTTGGGGACGTGGCTCAGTGGTGAACGTGGCTGAAGGTTGGACTTGATGATTTCAGAGACCTTTTCTAACCTTAACAATTCTATGGCTCACATTTCCCTGCCCATTTTCCTCCCGCATTCCAGGAGGAACAAGACATGCAGAAATGAGCCCTGTAGAAATAAACACATTTTAATTCCCTGCTCATGTGGCTTCTCTGGCCAAGACACATTAACTTTTGCAATATTTACAATACTTGAGTTTCTAGCTCCTTCATGACTTGTGGTTTGTTATCAGGAAAATAACAACTGTACGAGCACAGACAATGACCCAGCAGGAAAAACTGCAGCCCCTGCAGAGAAAAGGGACTTGGCACTGAGGAGAACACGGAATTCTCCACACATTTTTCTTTCCCGTCCCACCGTGGGGTGCAGCACATCCCCAGGGAAAGGGGATGGTGTTCCTGGGCATCAGCAAGTTGCCATCACAGGCATTTTTAATGAAATATCAATGGCCCTGCCTTCAATAGGAGTTTCAGCACAGCCCAAATGAAGTCATTGGAAGGGAGAGATTGGCCCAGAAGGAACAATAAAAGCTCAAGCTCCTTTCCTGAAGAGGAGCTGTGGGCACTTAAAGTGACCATCAATTTAAGCAGCTGATATATTGATATTTAGAAGTCTCGGAAGTGTGAAGTCCCAGCATGGCCGATGTATTTCATTTTAATTTCCTTTTGGAAAACAGAGCTGTGGTTAGTGGGGAACATCCTGCACACACACACACAGAAGGAGTGCAGGAAAGGAGGAAATTATTTAACCCTTTCAAAAAGCTCTACGATTTCTTTAGTTAAGAAAAATAAGCAGAGATACTTTCTTCTTTAGTTCCTGGGTAAAAATAAACAATAGCCTTGCATAACTAATAACCAGGTTAGGGCCCTTTGCTGATATCTGCTGCAACTCCTGAAAACTTAGTGAAAAATCAGATTTTTTTCCCATTTCCCTTCACTTCAAGCAGCTTCTGAATCAGCAGCTCATGCCCTCTGTAGGGGAAAAAGATAAGGATCGTGTAATTCCATCTGATTTCCCATTTCCAAGCTGTTTCTCTGACACCAGACCACACAGGTACACGGAGACTCATTATCAGATGTAGTTCACTGATGGTTTCAAGTCAAATTTTATGTTTTCAGGGTGGTTTTGCTCCCAAAATGGGGGGAGAAGAGTCAAAGTGATGCAATAAAGGATGCAGTGACGGAGACTTTCTACCTAAATAATGTCCAAATAAAAAAGGTGTGCCCTGCTTCAGCCCTACACTGAGATGATTTCAAAAAGGTTGAGAAATCATGTTAGGAATTAAAACCTTTTAAAGCTCTTCCCTTATGTTATTGGAAATCAATCATTTATAGAATTAGTGAATATCATCAGGAACATCCTGCTACGGGTCCTTGCCAAAAAACAAGCAAAGACAAATAACTTATGACCCCCTAACAGAGGGACCTGCAAAAAAAAAAAAAAAACAACACAGAATTTGTGGTTGGAGATTGATAAGATGCATTTATCTTTGCTTCTAGTGCTCTGAATTATTGTTATTCATACCAAGGTGAAAAACTGGCCTCTTACAAGGTGTTCTAAAGTCAAACACATCGTTGAACCCTGGGAATATATTTTTTTAAAAAATAGAATCAGACACATAAACAAAAACCCCTGCCAGTTTAATTATCGTATCTGCAGGATCATGGTGCCACTCCAGGCATGAGTTAAGCCAGTAATTACCTCAATTTCATGGGAAAACAGGTAGAGATGTGCTGACAATATCCCCAAGGACTGTAACAAGTGTCCCACAGTTCTGGAGGTCGAGCCCCGTTTGGAGGAGTCCTGCTGCTGAAGGACAGGTCTGTTTATTTGGACACAGTGCAGTGCAGAAAGAAACTAAACTGCTATTTATTTTGCATATGTATATTGCATTTGCTGCCGTGAAAGGAGGGCTCTCTATTTTCCCAGACCAATCAAGGAGAAAATGTTAATGGTCTAAACATCTCCCCCTTCCTGGCTGACAGCAGCTTTTGAAGCCCAGACCCAGCACTGGCTGGCTTAGACAAGGTTCCTTCTTGTCTCATCGTCCCATCAAGGTGCAGAACAAGGTGGCTTCTCTGTGCCCCAAGGAAATTCAAAGCCAGGGGCTCCCACATGTCCATTTGGAGCTGGTGCCCATCACCAGGAGAGCCTGAAAGGCCTCTTTAGACTCAGGAGTTCAATGGGGTGTATCAAGTTGAAGTGGTTTAGAAACGTTGCATTCAGGTTTTGACTAGGTGGCGGAAGGTGAGGAACTTGAAGATTAAGGCTTGAAAGGGAAAACTTATGAAATCTGGCTTTTCAGGTATAAAAAACAAACCAAACCTGCACACTCAGCCCGAGTCCTGCAGCTGAGCTGAACTAAGCCCAGGGGCTGGGCATCTGAGGATGGGCCATCCCTATTGAAGAGCCCTACCTGCATCCCACTGGGACACACAGACCCACTGCTGGTCCAGGCAGGTCGCAGGGGCACAAAACTTGCCTTCACAAAACCCCAAAAGATGGCAAATGGCTGGAAATGCAAGGAACAGAAAATGCAGTTTATCGGCTCGGCGGCTGCTCGTGAAGAAGCCAAAGCATCAGATCAAATCCAGTTCTCTTTGCCTTGTTCTCTGCCAACTGTGCAGTCACACTCCAAATATCACCTCAATAACCTGCACATAAAACGCTCTGTCTTGGTAGGTGAGTGTAAAGAATGAGGGACAAGTTGTACTGAGAGTTTCTACACTGTTCAAAATTCTGAACCTTCTTGGTGGGAGAAGGAAAACACTCAGACCATACCTGGAGTCAAAAACATGCCGAGTTTAGGGACAAAGATCAGAAATCATGGGCTGCAGATTCAAGGTTTGCAGTTCAAGCTTGGTAGTTCTTAAGATTAAAAACCAGAAATAAATATTCCTGAATTTTTGATAAGGATCGAAAATCGGGAGCTCAACTATCAGGCCTTTTCCTGTGCCTCTGTGAGAGTATAAACTACTTTAGGCCAGCACTAACAGCGTATTTAAGGTGCCAATGTGTGTGCTATCACTAGTGTAACACTTAGAGGGTCCAAATTAGAAGGCTGGGTTTATTACAGGAAAAAAAGTTTACGTATCTGCCAAAAATGGTGTAATTAAAGCAAAGACATTAAATAGAATGTCAAACAATGCACGGACAAAGTCTCAGAGTATCTTAACTCATAGGCCAAAGCAGTAAGTGCCAAGATTGGTGCCAGGAGGAGCTGGTTGGGGCCAGGCGGGCACCTGGGGCTGACACCCAGTGGGAGAAGTTGTGCTGCAAAGGACACCCCCATAAAACCCCACTTGGGGCTTTACCTGGGGCTGCTTCTTCCTGGTGGAACCTCTGCTTGGCATTGGTGTTGGGTTAAGCCTGGTCTGCATGAGCGAGGTCTGGAGAGACTGTATCCTTGGGAGCTCCTGGTGCTGGAGTGTGGAGGGGAGATCTCAGATAAGTGCTGGATTAAATTCACTGTGAAGGGGTTGAAAGGCTCAGATTTTTGGTGGTCTTGGTGGTGAGGCTGTTTCCTGCTAAAGTGTCTGGAGCTGTGAGTGTAATTTGGGTGATTAAAGCTCTTGAAAGCTTCTAAACCAAGAGTGAGATGAAGAGGTGGTAAGAGAAGAAACACCAAATAAAAAGGAGTAAATATGAGTTTATTTCTTATTGTATTATATGAAGGGGTTTTTTTTATTCTTGTCTGGTTTGTTGGTAGAATTTCTTTGTGAAATATTCTAGCAAAAGAACACCCAAATCTGGTTAGAAAGACTTGTCCCTGCTGTTCTCCTTCTGCAGTTGTGCCCTTTGGAGTGCTCTGAAGTGGTTTCCTCAGTGCAGTTGTGTCAGTGCTGGTGCTTTAGTTGATGCTGCTGGAACATCTCCTGTGCTTTGTGCCTTGTGGGTCTCTTTGTGACCCCAGAGAACAGGGAGGATGTAGCAAAGGGGGAAATAATAAGGATTTAACAATTTGCTTGGAAAGCTTGTCTCGGCTGCTTTTTGCTTTATTTGAGGAGTTTGTGACTGCTGTAGTGAGGAGATGCCCACCCTGTGGGACCCCTGCTCTGCTCAGCAGGGACTGGCTGTGTTGTGATAATGAAATCTGGGGGAGCATCCTGTCCCCTGGGAGTGGGAAAAAGCCAAACCCCCAAAGTGTTCCAGCTTCCTGAATCCAGATGGAGTGGGGACTAGTCATGGGCAGGAAGTCAGGAGCCTGGTGAAGCCTGTTAAGATGGAAAAAATGAAGTAATCCAGTACAGTGGGCTATTCAGGGCTGCAAAAAGTGGGGAAGGCGGAGAGGGCAGGAGATTGAAATTCAGATGGAGCTCGGGGGTCTCTGTGCAGCAGCTGTAGATCATGTCTGGCAAAGCAAGTGTTTATTTGGACAATAATAGCCTTGAAGCCTCCTGATAAAACCATCTCCTTGCACTTCAATCCATAATACTGCCAAAGGTTTCCTTAAGTATTCCCTTCTACTGGGATGTAAACCAACCCCTGCTCGTGTTGGGGTGTGTGCAGAGGGGAAGGGGGGCATGGAATGGGTTTCCCTCTGAGTAGGCAGGCAGGAAAAAAAGGGTAAAAAAAAAAACCAGGAAGGGTCAGTCCTTTGTTACAGGCTTTTTTTTTTTTTTAATCCCTATCTTTAATTATTTCCTTGGAAAAACAAACTAAGCAATGGATCCTGGGCTTCTGAGGAAAGAGCAGAGGAAGTGGGGTGTTTTGCAGAGCCCCCGTGCCATGTGGCTGCTGCTGTGTGCCTTTTGTCTCCCTGGTTTCCTGGACATGGATGGAAAGCGTGTCCCTTTCATGATCCAGCCTTGCTCCTGTGCCGCCCTCCCTCTGCCTTTGTACAGTCGAGGGGAGAAAGGAACCAGCTGCGAAAGAGCCTTTTCATGTCTATCATGCTCCTTGACCCCCCTTCAACACCTTCTAGTGCCCACTGGGATTTTTTGGGATTTCTAATGTTACTTTATGGCTGTCTCCTCCTTCTGCTGAGCTCCTGGGCAGTTTGGGCTCAGAGGAACAGCTGGATACATAAATTAACACAGTTTTTTTAGGGAGAAAAATAGAATTCTGATCAGTTTTCTCCTCTACTAAACAATTCAACTCAAGTTTCCCAATAGAGGAAAATGTGGAAATTGGTATTGAGTTTAAGACCTAAATGAATGAAAACAAGTCTGGCTTTAAAACCTGGGATTAAACTCAAGTATGGAAAGTCACGAAATATGTGGATGAATATTAGGAGCAAGTTCCACCCTGTGCTCAACTGCCTTGTGAAGCACAGGGTGCCCTCAGTGCCTTGGAGCAGTTGTAAAAATCTCAAGGTAATCCCAGTTACAGGATCCTCATGTCATGGAGAGGGGGGAAAGATGAAGGAAATCAAGGCACTGGGTGCCAAGGCAGGGGTTCTGCTCTGGGACTCACCTTTCACTTACGATGCCCCCAGGAAGGACCAGACAGTGCTGGTTTGGGGAGAAACTGGAGACAACAAAGGAAACTACTCATTGCAGGGATGCTCCAACCTTTCCTGTGGTTGCCAGCTGTCCTCCTGGCTTTATTAGATTTGTCTTTAATTCCCAGCAGGAATCTTTATGACAAAGAGAAATGCTTCTCCATGCATTTATATGGAGATGCTGATACTTTTGTATTAAACCCCTAATCTCAGTGTTACTATCTTGATATATCTGAAAATAAATGTTATGTTCATCTATTATACATATATATAGATATATGGAGATTTAAATCTAGAAGATGACCCTTGATTGGGTATTTTGATATCCAGAAGACTAAAATTCCCTCTGTAATGTCTTAGCAAGACCAATTATATCTGTTTACCTGAAACATCTGCTCTTGACCTAAAGGTAACAAGCCCTTGAGAACTTTCTGCTTCCTCAGTAGTTCCCTTTGCTAATCCCACTGATTTTTTTTCCCTACTGGATTTAGGCTTCTTTAGTGACTGATGCTTTGCTTTTGTGCGGGTATTTTGCTGCTGTTGTGGTGCTGATTCAGTCCTCTGTGACAAACCTGAGCAGGTCTCTAAGAGGCTGTTTCTCAGGGGTGTTTTGGGGCTTTTTTTGCACCTCTTCCCTGCACCCTCTGTGGCTTTTTTTCCCACACATCTGTTTTAAGACCTGGATAGCGGAATGGGATCAATCTGCCCAACACTCAGCAGGAATGTACATAATAAAAGAGACAGAGGCCACATTGCAGGCGAGCCGTCAGCGCGCTGCAGTGGCCAATATATAACACCCCAGCCCGAGCTGGGGGGCTCTGAGCTCGCCTTGGGGGCTTTTATGAGCTGCTGCCACGGAAATGGACCTCCCAAAATAAGAGCTGTGGTCACTGATGGTCTGTATGCCAAAAAATATCACCGGGGTTGTTGTGAATATGAACTTAAAGACAGAAGTTAAGGGTAAAAAGAGTGAAAGCAGGAAGCCTTGGGGAGGATATCATTAAGTCTTGCTGGTTTGCCTCTGTTAGCTGATGCTTCAGCATCTTTTTCCCTAAGTGGGGGACTCAGGAGTTACCAGAGAGCTTTTGGCATGGGGAGGTTTGTGCGGGTTTGGCTCGTGTTGATGGTTCTGCGTGGGAAGGGTGAGCATTTCCATGGCTGTGGTTCCTGAGCTCTGGCAAGAACTGCCCCAGCCTGGGGTTGGGCAGTGCTGTGGGGTCGTGTTTGGTCTGCTGAGGTGGGACTTGGTCTTTCCTTTCCTCCTGCCAAGGTATTTCCCTTCCCATTTGTGTTGCTGACAAAATTACTTAGATCTAAAAGGAGGAGAATATCCTTGCCTTGGCTAATCATCTCTTGCTTGGTATCAAAGGAGACTAAATCTGAAATGAGGGGAAGAATTGTCCATTTTTCATGGTGCTGATGACATTGAGGGGTTGTAATTGCTCCTGCAAACATCAGTTTTCTGGCTGTGAGTGGCACAGTGTTTGGGTTGCTTTTATATCCACCTGTACAGTGCTGCTAAAAACCATTTTGTCTCATGGAAACAAAAGATCAAATCAACTGTGAATACAATCAATGCAAGAAAACACAATTTAAATGAAAGGATTCAACACTATTAGGCTTGAAATCACCACTTCAGTGTTAAAGCAGACATAGAAATCAATATTACTCCTGTCCAGGAATCAAAGTCCAACACTTTGCTTTGCAGTCCCAAATACACCAGAGCCAAACAATGTGCAGTTTTCACCTTCACATTGTGGGAGTGGTGGATTTGGCCTTTACAAATGTTAGTAGAACTTTGAGAGTGTATATGGAATAATTCAGCAAAGAAATTGGTCCCAACCATCACCAGAGCAGTGAGAAAACAAACACTTGTGGATTAACATAATTGCTTAATCATCAGCATTCAGTGAAGGGCCTGCAAGTGTGTGAATTAATCATCTCATTGTGAGGAGCATAAGTAATGAACATAATGAGAACTTTGCACAGCTGGAACTATTTTAATCCATTAACAAGCAAAATAAATATGTCTAGAAAAACATCGCGTATTTTTCTCTATAACTAGTCTTGATGTTGAATATTGGGGTTAATTGGAGAAATTAAAGGAAGAATCATCTTCTAAACCTTCATCGGAGTATTTCCCTCAGCCACAATTAATGGATTCTATGTTTCCCTTGTCCTTGGAATATTTCGGTGAAATTGGTGGGTATTACTGAGAATATTTACAAAATATTCTGGATGCTGAGTTGACAGTCTACAGCTAAATCCTTTCACCAGGGTCATGGTTTTGGTGCACCTTGGTGGGAAGGTTTGAGTGCCATCTGTTCTTCCCTTATTAGTCCAGTTAGAAGGTTGGTGGCCTCCACCTTGACCCTCTTGAAGGACAGATGAAGGAGAGTCTGGGATGTTTCAGAGAGAGGGGACAGCCTGTAGTGACCAGCTCCTTGGGGAAGGACAGATGGGACAGGGAAAACCACCAAAACAATTCCATATTCCTCAGGAGAAGGACACTTGAAAATAATAATGAATCTGGTGCACCTTGAGTTGTCTCCAAGTGTTGGTGTCAGTTCAGGTCCCACAAAGCCTCTCCTACCAGCTGGGGCTGTTGAGGTCTTGCTTCTTTGACTGAGTCCAATGTGCTGGAATTCTCTGTGCTGGTTTTTAAAGGTCAAATCTTCCAAGGGAATATTTACCCACAGCCATCACTGACCTGTGATGACTCAATCACAGACTGGCCAGGAAAACCAACTTTTACTCCAAGGCATTTAGGACATAAAGTGCTCCCTTGGCTGTAACCAAATCATTTGCTCCAGTGCTCAAGGGTCACTGGTGGAGAACTGCAACAGCACCTTCCCACTGGCCAACATCTCACAGTCCTTAGGCAACAGCAAATATAGGGAATATAAACCATTTATAGCACCCTCTAATTTATTTATGTGTGATTTGCTCCTTTAAGAGTACGAAAATGAAGACAAAACATATTTACACAGGATAAAGCAAATAATCATCAGTGTCTTGCGTGGTTTGGCAAAGAGAGCCAAGGGAAATTTCTTATCTGTAGACATCCTCCTCCAAATCCCCGCTGTCTCCTCTGTGTGCTGCAGAAATCCCAAGCTGATCCTCACACAGCCGATAAGGAAAATGTCAGCAGGGGTTTTTTTCCCCCTTCCTGAAATGGGATGGTCGAAAGGGATGTGATCCAGCCTGGAAATGCTTGAGGGGAAAGTACTTAATGCACAAGCTTTGAAAGAAAACAGAATTATGTCGTGATCACCACCCTGATTTAATTTTGATTATTGAAATCAGGAAGGAGGAAAGCAATTTTTTTATTTGGGAATAGCTGGCAAACAATCTCCAAATAACCAGAAGGCTAAAACTTGGTAACAAATCCCAACCCTCAAAAAATCATAATTTTACGGAAAGTTTTTTAAATCTTTCTCCTATTGGATGTAGGATAGAGGAAATATTTTCTCAGAACTTATTTACAGCTATCATGATATGTCTTCATGGAGTTTATGATAATAAATCATCTTAGTTAAACCACCTCTCAGGTTAAGACAGGTTTTTTAGAATAATTTTATTGTTGATACAAGGGATCTTTGTGACTAGATATTAGGGGGGGGGGAATCTTCCTGGATTGCCCAGAGCAGCTGTGGCTGCCCCTGGATCCCTGCAAGTGTCCCACGGCCAGGTTGGACGGGGCTTGGAGCAACCTGGGCTGGTGGAAGGTGGCCCTGCCCATGGCAGGGGGTGGCACTGGGTGGGCTTTAAGGTCCTTCACAATCCAAACCATGCTGGGGTTGGTCTTGCTTGGATGTTCTGACTTTCGGGTGCAAAGAAAAATGTTATTTGGCTTTTCCTTCATGTTTTGGGTGTTATTAGCTGGAAAGGAGTGCAAAGCAGCTTATCGTGGCTGATAATCTCTGCTAAAGCAGCTTTAGGAAAAGGCTGTTACCACCTTGGAAAGACTGATAAAATTGAATGTTACTATACAATTCTTACCAATGGACCTTGATATTTGTAAGCCAGCATAAAATGAAGGAGTAAGGAAAGCTGGTGTAGTTGTGGAATTGTTAAGGTTGGAAAAGACCTCTAGGATTGAGTCCCACCTTTAATGTGCGTTAAGGGAACCACTACAGTGAAACTGTCCCACCTATTCTCTTGGCTTGGCTTGAGCGTGGAAGACACAACAAAATTAGTGTTAATTAGTGTTAACTGAGTACCTTGACAGAAAATTGTGCTCTTTCCTGCCCCCCATTCCTGATTTGAGCCGATTTTGGGTTGGATCCTGCCCTCTGGATCAGAGAGGACACTTGTCCCCACGGGCAAGCCTGTGTGCTCAGATGTCTTTATTCAGGACCAAGGATGCAGAGTTTGCTCATTGTGTTGTTTCCTACACGAAGGCTCCTTGTAAACACTTGGAATAAAAACACTCCCCAGCCTTTTTTTACCCCCTTCCCTCTGTTTTTTTCTCTTCCTCCATCAGGCTTGTGGTGCTTTATCTCATTGCTGGGGCTGTGCCTGGTGAGGTCTCAGACCTTCCTTTCTGGCCCATGTTCCTGCTGCTGAAAACTGGCCTCTCCCAAAGCCTTTGAGCTGAAGGAGGATATGAAGTCAACAAGTCTAATATGAAAATAAATAAAATCCCAGTTCAAACAAACCACTTGCCTCAGTAAATAGCTCCTGGCCCCCTTTCAGGCCTGCCCAGCAAATCATTTTAGCTATCTTGTTTTCAAACAAGAAATCCTTCAAAGCTTACCTTGTTTTGGAGCACTTGGTGCAGCTTGTGCAGAAATTACTCAGATATTGTTGTGTATCGATGATTCATGATGGCTCTGCTGGAAAATGAAAGCTAAGGACTCTAATCAATAAAATAATTTAGTCTCTTTGAACTAGTTCCAGGTCAATTTTTCTTGGCGGTTTTTTCCCTTCCTGAATTATACTGACCCAAACCATGAATAATGATCTAAAATTACACAATATACAGAAACCATCTGTTAGATAGAAGCTGGAAGGGTGATGTCATCAGGCTACTTCTAATCTGAAGCCTGTGTGTTGCCAGTGATGATGTCATGGCCTTGGCAATCCCTCTGGCTGGGTTGGTGGAGCACGAGTAGCAATGTGACTTTTCTCTCGAGTTCTGCAGAAAGAATTCAGTGGTGCTGATTATCTCCAGGAGAAATGGAAGGGCTGTGCGCTTGCCTAATTCATCCTACCTGTGAGATGGTGTGAATGCAGCCACAACACATTCAGAGGCAGCTCCTCAGCAGCTCAGGGCTGAAGTGGCTTGGGCTCGTATGATGTTCTCCCTCAGATGTCATCCCGAGCCCTGAGCTCCTCAGAACGGCTGCTCTTAACCAACCAGCCAGCCTGGGTAGGTGTGTTTCAAACGAGCCAGATGTGCACAGATGTAGCTGCCAATTGCAGCTGATGCCCTGGATGCTCCGGTTGCATTCCCGTGAAACTCTCGCAGGCTGGATGGAGTCCAGCCCCAGGGAGGGGACAGCAGAATTCCATGGCACTCCAGGCAGGGAGCGCTGGGGGCTGGAATCCTTTCCCAGCTCAGTGAGAGCGCAGCAGGACACGCCGAGATGGAGCAAAGCCCACCTGCAGCAGGTTTGACTGTCCATATCCACTGGCTTTTGCTTCCAGGGAGGATTAAGGATTCCCCCAGGGTGAGGGATGTGCAATAGGGATGTCCATGTCCCGGGTCAGCCTGGGCTCTGCTGGTCCAGGGACTGAAGTTCTGTCCATTCCAGCTGTTGGTTGTTTTCACCACCTTGACCTGTTTGAAATGTTCCCTCTGATGGTTCTTCCTTCCTGAAGATCATGGTCTGTTTTCCCACCACCCCCCTGGGCTCAGTCGAATGACAGTGAATAGAAATGGAGTATTTTTGTCTTACCTCTGCTGTGATTGAACCTGAGAACCAACCTCTTTGTGATCTCTAAGAGGGCACAGAGCACTTCAGAACATGAGGAGCCATTAGTGGGTGGTGTTTCACAAATTCTCCTAAGACAGCCTTGAAAAGATCTGAGTTTCATTTAAACTCAGTATGAAATTTCACTTAATTTGCGCTTGTTTATCAGGATGTATAATTTAATTGCTCTAAGTGCCTGAAAATATATTTCTAGCTGGCTGGAAATCTGTAAGCAATCTCCAAGTTTCTTACTCTAACATAATTTTCATTCTGCCTTTAGGGCTTCATAAGATAATCAAATGTTAGTTTTTCTTTCTAAATGCAGTACTCCTGTGCACATCACTTTTAAGGAAAGTTCAGTTATTAAATTCTTAAGTTCTGTTTTTAAATCTAAAGCAGCTACTTCTGACTTGCAAGTACAAATTCACATCAGCTTATATACAAAAGATTGCCCCACAAATTGCTGGTTATTAGTGGGGGGAAAAAATCTGAAATTTCATTTGAATGTATTAACATCAAAACTCTTAGAATCATTTAGGCTGGAGAAGACCTCTAAGACTGAGTCAAATGGTTGAAAATTCAAATAAGAATGAATGCCTAATTCTGTGTGCAACAGCTGAAATGGGATTTTGAGAATATCTCACTTTATTTCTTTCTGCTCTGTCAAGATCTTCTGTATTTCAAACCTTCCAAGCAAGAGTTGCCAACAGGTTCTAAAAACGCATGATAGTTTATCTGTAACAAACATAAAATTAACCAGCTCTAGTTGCAAATTTTATGTCCTCAGAGGTCACTGTCACAACAATATGAGGTATCTTTTTGCCTTTACAAAGCAGCAATATCTTGTGTGAGGTGAGAATCCCAACTGCTCGCCTGGTCCCACATCCCCAATTCTACAATGCAGATATCTCCAACAGCAATTAATTACTTCTGACTGTTGGAACCGGCCTCATTATTTCTCATTTTAAAGGGCAAGAAAGAATTAAAAAGGTCAGTCTTAAATCAGGGGAAAAAAAAATAGGGCTGTGCCTTCTTCCTTGAAGGAATCACGACATGGAATTTCTGAGCAAGCTCAGCAGTAAATTCCCTGTTTTCGGCGTTCCCTGCGAAAGCCCAGAAGTGCCAGCCGGGGAGCCCCTGAATCAGGGCTTTTGCCAAACCCTGCTGATGGAAATCTCTGCTCCCACCACCCCGGCGTTCCTGCTGATGGAAATCTCTGCTCCCACCACCCCGGCGTTCCTGCTGATGGAAATCTCTGCTCCCACCACCCCGGCGTTCCCCATCGCCGGGGCAGCCGCACACCGGGTCCTGCCCGGGTTTGCCTTGGCAATCCCGCAGAGGAGCGGGGAATGTGCGAGGCTGTTGGGGGGCAGGAGATGCTTGGGGGGCTGGTTGGGGGGCAGGAGATGCTTGGGAGGCTGGTTGGGGGGCAGGAGATGCTTGGGAGGCTGGTTGGGGGGCGGGAGATGCTTGGGAGGCCA
>VWZG01007682.1:0-101354 GCA_013396735.1 Grallaria varia
GGAGAGGAGAGGAGAGGAGGAGAACTGACCACCAAACCTTATGTGTTTCCTCCTTCCCTCTCAGGGTATGAGAGGACATCTGGAACAAAGTGCAAATATGAGCCTTCTCTGCAGAGGCAGGTCTGGATTTGACCCACCAGTGATGCTGCAAAGGATGATGAACAGACAACCTGCAACTGTGCTCCAGTTCTGTGGACGGGTGCCTCAGGGTGATAAACAAAAGGCCAAGTAGCTTGAGCGGGGAGAAAAGAGTTTAAAAAAGTATTTTGCCCAAAGAGAACAGAAGTGGGCCATGGCACAGATCTCATCTCCCTGCTTACCAGCACAGCTGTTGCTCCATGAGTCTGGAGAGCTGAGACCACTCCCACAGCTTCAGCAACAACCATCAACTACAAGAACAGCAAAGGCTTTTCCCCAGCTGAGTAAGGAGGACCCTTACTCTGTTCAGGACCCTTCTGTCCGAAATAACCAGCTAAAACGTGCCCACTGCCATGCCCAGAAAAAGCCCTTCTGAGGTCCCGAGTGTAAAAGACAAACACCCAAACCATCCCCGTGACACAACATGGAGTGCATGGGTGAGCAGGCACAGGTCAGAGGTGCTCTGTCAAACAGCAAGGCAATGTTTTCCTCCTGACTGCAGCCCTGAAAATGCAGGCTGTGATCTGAAACCCCCTCCCAGGTCCAGCATCAGCACACGGTCTCTGTGTGGTGCTGTGTCTCAAGGATGCCACAGTCCTCCAGCACCCTGCCACCTCTGCTGGCACAGGGATACCCTGGCTGCTGGGGAAGAAAGGAGATGGCTCAGCTTCCTAGTTCCAAGATGAGTCTCCAAGGCAGGAGGCAAAAAACCCACAGCAAACAGAGTAAATAGAACCAGAGAGACAGCAAAGCAACCAGGCCCTTTTCAGGTGGGTGGAGTATTTTGCAAGCCAGGGATGATTTAAGTGGAGTTGGCCCCAGGTTTGCACATAGGCAAAGCAACAGGCAGCCTTTGCTGGGCAAAATTCAGCACATCCTACAAAACTAAGAGAAGGAATCAAGAGGGGATCCTGCAGGGTCCAGTGCTCTGGGCTCAAAGCATCCTGCAAAGGTAGGAGCTCATCCTATCTGCTATCACTGGTACACAGAGATGCCTCTCAAAATGGCACAGTTCTATTTGCACTGTATGAAAGGTGTCCTTACCCTAATCTGCTTTTCATGCTGATTAATTCCTCCTTTAATTGAACTTCTTGCATGGCCTTGGGCATTCAAGGGCTGTTGTCTTTCAAGACCCTAACCCTAACGCTCCTCACAGCCTCCCCATGACCAGGTTCCTCTCTGACCTCCAGTGCAGGTGTGTGCTGGGAGCATCCTCGTGCCACCCAGCCCCAGGGAGATGAGACTCTCAACCTGAGAAGGGCAGTTGTTCCCCAAGGCAAAGCCCAGAAGTGACCCCCGGAAGGCAGGTCAGTGCCAAAGGACACTGTGGAGCTGGGGTGACACGTCCCACACAAGCAGTGGCCTCACCCCTGCCAACGCACTACAGGTGGCCACAGCAACTGCAAGCTGTCCTGAAACTGGAGCCTTTACAACTAGTTAGATAACAGATATGGTCCATTAGCTTGGCAGGCCGACAGGTCCCCGTGCCAAAAAGCCCATCTCTACTCAAAAGGGACACTGTTAACAGTAACTCAAGAGGATGCAACAGAAGAAAATAAACAACAGTTGAGGCAGTTGGTGTAATTGGCCAGCAGACGAAAATAAATTTATGCCAGCTTGTGAATACGGCTGCCGAGCATGATTCAGTGAGTAAACCGTGTGGCACGGAGCACAGGGCAGGCAGGAATAAAATTAAGTAAGAGACAAAGGCCAGGCTGCCTCTTGGAGAATATCACCCCTCCAACCACCCAGCTTTTCCCATTTCTGCCTGTTTCACTTGCATGTGTCCCCTGATGTCATTTATGTATGGGTTTCCCAGCCAGCCATAATGTTTTTCAGTAGGGACATATGCTTCAGCCACTGCTAAAACAAATACCCAAACACCCCAAACTCAAGCAGAATTAAAAAAAAGAAGAAAATGTTCGGCAGAAAATCCCAACCATTTCAAGTGCTCTTTGAGCACCATACATGAATAACAAAGAGTGAGCCTGCCATTTATTCCTTTGCGGATCACTTTTAAGATCAGCTTTTGTTCTGTGCTTTTTAGAACAGCTCAAGTCCAATGGACAAAAATTCCATTCCCAGGAGCACACAAGAAAGAACTGGGAGCCCTGGGCTGCACATTTCACCTTTACTTTTTTTTTTATTCTGTGCTATAAACGTTTGGCGTGGTCTCAACACACTGCGCCAGCATCTTCCTTTATGCAGTGGGGCTGACAGCTTGGAAACTGGGACTCTGCAAGAAGGAAAGGAGGGTAGAGAAAAAGAGACCTCAGCCAGAGTGGATGGGACCCTACCAAACATTAACACAACCTCTACTTTGCAGATGCTGCTTCTGGATCTTACAGGCAGCAGAGAAAATAAATCCCCTTTTTGCATCCTGACCTGGATATGCAGAAGGCGTTTTAGACACCTGCTTTTCTCCTGGTTTAACTGCACACCACTTGTTCCTATCAGCTCTGTGAAACACCAGCCTGCCTTTTTTGCAGAGATGCTCCAGTTCTTGCTGACACAAAGGTGGTTTCAAAGGCAGCAGAACCCCAACACTCATGTTGTCTCTCACCTTCCAGGAGACATCCCGGTTTGTTGCCAGCTCAAGCCCATCCTTTGCAGAGAGCCGGGGAGGTCTCCTTCCTACGAGAAAGCACTGAACAAGCTCTTAGCAAGAGCAGGTTTTCTTTCCTTTTTCCTCAAATTGATGGGCTGCCTGTTTCCCCCTGGTTTATTCCCTCTGGCTTTTTCAAAACAGTCACCTAAATCACAGCGCAAAGCAATGAGGTCACTATAAACTCTGCAGAAGATGTTATCACTGCTATCCTACAATTCCTTCAGTCTTTGCTTTGACTGCCTTGTTTTCCTGAGCCATATGGGAAGCTACTGCCTTTCAGCAAAATATAGATGTGAGAAGTCTCAAGGGCTCTGCCTCAGATAACAAAGACACCAGCATTTCCTTGACAATTATAACTGTAAGAAACCGAATTTTTCCTTTTAATTTTTTTTTGTTTGGTTTAGTTTTTTGGGGTTTTTTGTTATAGGAGAAATATTTGGGCCAGATTTTCAAAGTTTCGTTCAAATCCCTGTCAGGCAGGGCAAATAAGCAGCCTAGTTTTCCCCCAGAATCTAGACACTCTTCGAAAAGTCAGAGACCTTCTACCAAATCTTGCCCTCAACAGTTCTCTGTGCTGACAGTCACTCCCTTTTACAGCCTCCCATGGAGCTTGGGAAATAAGATCACACTGGCAGCATCGAACAGCTGAAGGAGGTGGGGACCACTGAAGTTCATGTTGTTAGGTATGGCTGGTGCATTTAAGTAGAAACATTTTCATGCTATGATGGGATGATGGATTCAATGAAACCAAGGCCAGGAAGAACCACAGCAGGCATCTAGCCTGGCTTCATATGTCCACTACAAAAACCATTTCCTTCTTTGATATGCATCCATACAGGGTGACCACAGGGTCTCCAGGCATAAGGCATAAGTCATTTTAGGGTAACAAGTAACAGTGAACCGTGTTCAATGAACATTTGAAACCACAAGGTTCCTTTAGGAAAGCAGTTAGTGGGCACGTGTGGCTGTGCACAGACACGTGAAGGCATTTGCTGATGTGTTGGTGAGGAAACTATAAGGCATATCTTTGTGCCTGCAAAGTCATTCATCCAAAGTCCTCCAACTGCCTTGCAAATATTAAATGACAACTGACATTGTGGGGTTGTAGGTAAATATCAACTCCCCTGTTTTACAGACAGGTCAAGTGTTGCATAATCTCAGAGGATGTCATTCAGAAACTAAAACCAAAAGGTCGTTCTCTGTTTTAAGGACTACATGACTTACCCTGTGTTGTGCAATATTTCTTCATGTTATGAAACTGTTTTTCCTGGTATTTTACATGTATGTCTATCCTAAATTCTGCTGTCTACCATGGTTGTCTCTTCTGTGACCCACATAAGTCCTCTGCTTATTTATTGGAGCTCTCCTCATCTGTGGGGCTTTCTGCACATGCTGGAGTCCCCAAGAGCTCCCACCCCTACAGTGCACCACCAAGCCCCACCTGCAGGTAACTGGAGGGGACTGTTTGGACACCCACCTTGAGCAGACGCCACTGAGACAACCTGTGAGCCAGACACTCATACGTCCAGTGACTGTCTAGATCCATTTGGAAACCTGAAATCCTGCGCCAAGCCTGCATGGAAGGCTCATCTGCCCCAGTAACAAATGGCAAATCTAAGCCGTTCTTTCAGGTTAATTTTCAGTGTTTGGCACAAAACTTACCCTTTTATTTGGAGAAATGCCATTGGTCAGAGCATTTTTGACTCCCCAGACCTCCCTAGGGTGGTGGGTGTGTTGACTCACATCTCATAAGAGAAGAGAAGAGAAGAGAAGAGAAGAGAAGAGAAGAGAAGAGAAGAGAAGAGAAGAGAGGAGAAGAGAAGAGAAGAGAAGAGAAGAGAAGAGAAGAGAAGAGAAGAGAAGAGAAGAGAAGAGAAGNAGCAGAGAAGAGCAGAGAAGAGAAGAGAAGAGAAGAGAAGAGAAGAGAAGAGAAGAGAAGAGAAGAGAAGAGGTGCGATCTCAGGATCGAGGGCTACCGGAGATTGACACAGCTGTTGGGACACACATCTCAGCTGTGGGGCAATTTCTGCTGCTGCTTCATTATTGAAGTCTGCAATGACAGCTAGTTTTAGAATAACCTTGGTTTCAGCAGGTGTAGCTCCAGATTTCGTATCTCTGAGTTCATCTTTTGTTTGCTTTTCTCTTGTTGCCCAAACGTCTGGTAGAGCTCTGCTCAGAGTGGCAACGCCAAGTTACAAAGGCTGAGTAGATAAGGAGCAGGAAATGAGTTTCTCTAATGGATAAAAAATTCAGCATCAAGGTATCAGGGTCAAGCAGAAAATTAAATTTTTTTTTGTAAGCAGGGTGAAATAAGAGTGATATCCTTGTCACATCTGAAATGTACCTGGTGGCAAGAGACATGAGAGGTTGTTACTTGACTCTCCTCCTGCCGATGCTCCATTTTCCCATGGAGGCTGTCCTCAGGAAAAGAACTACCTTTGACAAGACTGTGACAAAATATGCAGGATGACCACCATGGGAGTAGCCAGAAGACTGTTTGGGCCCCAGCCCAAGGAAAGCCATGGTCTGAAATAATCCAGCCATCCACCTCTTTCTTTGTCTTGTTCCTCTCAGTGCTGGGGCAGGACGGGCCTCACGCTGCCTCTGTCCCCACAAAGCACAATTTAAAATAACTGGGAGAGATACCATGCAGTTTTTACATCTTCTCAGTATTCATTGTGGAAGCTCCATGTTCATCCCACCACACCAGTGGAGAATGAATTTTGACCCACATCTGCCAATCGTATAGCTATGCTGGTGCTTGAGGCTAAAACAACATCCTCTGGGCAAGTTACCTTCAGCTTTATACTGATTCCACTTCCAGGAGGACAACATGATGTTTCTGTTTGTGCTGGTGATGGAGGACTTGACCCAGAAATGACCACAGCTCAGCACAAGTTAGAAAGATGAAGAGTTGATACCACTTAAGGAAAGGTACCCTCCCTGCCCAGCAGCAGCTGAGGTTATACAGCACCTTCTAGGTTTTCCAGAGGGCCATTTTACTCTTAGACAGGCTTTTAAACATTTTTCTTTCCCTTTTATACACCACAGAAGGGGAAACACTAGCCTTTCTGATTGAAAACTGTTTTTCAAGCACTAAAAGCTGGCAATACTGAGGAGAAACATAAGCTCGAGAAGGCACCGTGCTCAAAACGAGTGCCCTATTGTGAGATAAGTTTTTCTTTTAGTGATGAATCAACATAATAATCCATCTGTAACACTAGATGCGTCTGCCTGTACTACAGCAAAGGGCCATCTGCCCATCTGCATATATGTTCAAAATGCTGCGGGGACAACCATGATGGTTTCTTAATGAAAGGCACTTGGCAATTAGCACTTAAGTGAAACCGTGCCGGGTGGTTCTGAGCCCTCATTTGTCCTTCCCTCTCCAACGCAACAAGTGTCTGTAACTTTTTTCTCTTTGTTTTTATTCCAGCAATTTCTTTTTTAAAAGCTGGCGGGGAAGGGGTGAACACGTTCTGATTCCTGCAACAGCAGGAGCCGAGGCAAGTTGTAATCAACATATGTCCGGGGTAAGCCTGTGCGGCCGCGCATTATCGGCGCAAACCGCTCGTCCTTTCCAAAGTACCCACCTGCTCGGGGGCCAGGCTGCAGCAAAGCCATCCACTACGTGGCTCCATCTGTCTGATAAACAGGCTGCACATTTGCCGAAAGCTGAATCATTTTGCCTCCATTTACTTCCTTTCTTTCTGCCCACCACCCCCCCGCCCCNGCTCTTCTAATTGGAGCTCTCTTCAAAGGTGCAGGCACCCACAAAAACAAAGCGGCACAATGAGGCCAGAGCTGGCTGCTCGTTAAACTGCTCCAACCGAAACCCGCGCCCGGCTGAGCCGGAGCAGAAAGGAGACAGACCTTGTCAGCCTCCAGCCTCAGTGGGAACATTATAAAAAAGTCAACCAGGCTACGAAACGGTGCCTCAATTCCATGGGGGGAGTGTTGTGTTACGGTTAAAGCAGCTGCAAACAGGATGCAAAGGGTGTCGCAGCACACGGGACCTGCTGGGAAAGCCGGGTGAGAGAACGTGCATGGTGCTAAAAGTCCTGAGGACCAGCTCTCCAGCAGCACTCAGGAACAACCCAGGAGGGAAACCAGAGCATCCTTGGATTTGTCCCCAGCTCCACCGCAGGCTCTCTCATGAGTTTTAAGGTATAATCCCAACCATCAGATCAAGCACAGGACTTGAGCACAGATCCCAGAGTGTACAAGAAAGTAAAGAAAATTGTGTGTATTGGCATCGTAGTGTCTAAGCAGGCGCAATCAGGAAAGAACTGATTCTTGCAGAATCATCCCAGAATCATCCTAACAGTCCTGTTGTTGGTAAAATGAGCACATTTCTATCCCTACTACAAACTAAAAAAGATGGCCAGGAGGTTAAACTGCTCCCAGCCTAGAAAATGCAGGCTGTGCATGATGCTTCTAGGCTGGGATATACTATGGTCATGAATTTCCTTCATCTAATTGCTTAACGTCATTAAGGAAATGCTGGATTTCTCCACTAATCAGGCCTTCCATTCCACTTACAAAGGAGATGGTAAAAAAAGGAACTAATTGTGATTCTAAATAAATTTTACTGAAGATATTCAACAATCTACCAGACAGTAAAGACACATTATTTTCCCAGTAGCCCGGACTATCTCCATAGGACTCAGTTGTGCTTTCAGATGGACCACTTGCAAAAGGCATTAAAATTGTAAAAGTAAAAAGCTACTTGCAAGGATTAACATTGGTAGAAGCACCAACTCTCTGGTGAGAGAGTGAGACATGGAGAATGAGTCAGGTTTCAAACACCTGACAAGTAGAAAAGGGTTTTTCTGGGGAAAACACCTCATCTCTGCAAGTGATGGTGAGATTTCTCTTCATGCTTGGCCACTGCCTCATTGGGTAGCTCCCCAGCAGGGCACAGAGAGGATCTGAAAGGTGCATCAAGTTACTGTTTAGGATAGGAAGCCTGTGGGAGAATAAGGTCCACTACACCCCTGAAAGTGCTGCTTCACACGGCCCATACTGCTGCCAAGTGCAGTAAATTCCTCTGTAGGTGGCACCGCTCAAACCTGGTTCAATGTCTAAAAACCTAGTACTTTTCCATTCTTTTTAACCATGATCCACTGTTTTCCTTTGACTTTGGAAGCCCATATACCTCCCAACTCTCCCTCTCCAGGCAATGCGGTACAACATTGAAGAGCTCGACAATTTACATGACTAATGGCAGTTCAAAGTTTGCAGTGGTGGATTTCAACACCTGAAACGGTGCTTGGCCTTCAGCCACATGAATTGCTGGTCGTATTTTTCCAGCCTTGCCCCCACTTCTCCCCAAAAGAAGGGTGCTGAACTCCCTGTATCCATGAGTCTGGTGTCCTGGCTGCATCGCATCCCTGCATCCTGCCCTTGGGATACCCACCACACCATGGTGGGGGTTTTGACATCAGCACAGACACAAGGAGTGCTTTCCAGGAACAACTTTTATGGGAGCCACATGTTTCACAACCACACACGTGCAGCAACGAGGTGAGAGGTGCCAGTGCAGCACATCCACCCACAGCGTGCAGACCTGGAGAGCTCTTGCCATTGGCTTCAAAGGGGAGTGCTCCTGGGCACTGATGTGTGTTTGGCAAGGGATGAGAAGCACAACAACTCAGAGGGAGCCAGCAAACCCACAGCAGGGTCAGAGCCCAGGGGATGAGGTTAAAGGGAGACCAAGCGCACCCCTGAGTCCACCCTCCAGCTCCACTGCAAGCTCTCTCACCAGTTTTAAGGTATAGTCCAGTGATTAGTTCAAGCACAGGACTCAAGCACAGACCCCAGAGTGTACAAGAAGGTACCTGGTTCTCTGGGTTATGGGTGCTGCCCATGCCAGCACAGAGCACACAGCACAGCATTGCATCCCTCTTGCACAGTCTCCTGCCACAGCACCCCGTGCTCCTTCCTGCCTTCTGGTACCAGTGGTCACTCCTGCTTGCCCTCCTGCCTCCTGAGAAAGCTTTGAGAACAGGCAGGGAGGAGGGAAGAGACAGATGCTCTTTGTAGAAGGTCTGTGAGGCATCACAATCCTGTTTCAGGCCAGCACAAGGCCACCTGTCCCTGTCCCTGTTCCAGTGATGCTGTAGGACTCCAGGCCACAGCTCCTCACCATGGACACCACGGATCCAGGACAGACACATAGGCTGATGCCCCATCCCATCCAACCCTATGCCTGGGGATGCCCCACTCCCTAGCTGGGGCCATCCAACCCTCACTCCCCAGTGTGTATCTCCCAACCTGAGACCCCATTTCCTAGCCCAGCAGTGGGATGCAGCCCTTCCCATGCTGGAATTCCCATATTCCCCACGGGAGCTGAGCTGCAGCCAGCCAGCATCCATTGCATGGTGACCCACCCAGCTGTCTCCCAAACAAGGTGAGGAACTGGAGCTTTGCACCACATTGCAGAACAAATCTGACACCAGGGCAGTGAGGAGAGGTGGGTGCATCCCCTCTCAGGAACCCCAGCACATGGCCAGAGGGATTTAAATGGGGGTAAAACGTGGGACCAGCCAACTCACTGTGGCACAGCCTGAGTGTTTGTTGAAACACCACAATGTTACATACCTCGTGCCCAGTTGCAGGCAAAACTTTCCTCGTTGCACCGAAGAGATGAGGGTAGGAGGGAGGCCCAGGGCTGTGGTCAGGAGAATCACCCAGCCTGCTTTAGAAGGTTCGTTGCACTGATGTTGGGATGCAGCATTCCACCCCCCAAAACACCTTGGAGTTTTTATGCATGCCTCATGGGGCCCAACAGAAAGTGAGAGCAGGCAAATGAGAAGCCCCATCCCAAAGCACCATGGGCACACACAATGGCTGGGATAAGGAGCAAGCCCACGTTACAAAGCCCAGCTTACCCACTTTGGCCTCTGGTCCAGCTGCCTTTCTGTGCCCCCTCTTCCATTTGCATAACTATCCGTGGGGAGACCCTGCAACTGAACTGCTGGACATTGGCAAAATGGGTTATATCACCCTTTTGTCCCCACGTCTTGCTCACTCCACTTGCATATTCAAGATTTTCCCAGGTGTCTCCTGTGCCAGGGGAGCTGCAGCAGCACCCGAAGTGCTCCCAGCTCAGCCCCTCATCAGCAATTCAGTTTGTCCAGGTGTACAAACCCCCTCCAAAGAAGAGAATGAAAGCAGGTCCATTGGGACAGAGATCTCAGTGGGAGGGAAGTTGAAAGAAGGGTGTGGAAATGAGGTTGGATGTTACCATTTGCATGTGGATTTAGGAACAGGTGTAACTCTGCATACCAGACACAGCGAAACTGCAGCACTAGACAAATTTGGGGGTGGGAAAAATGCCCTTAGAAGTTGCTCTTGTCCTGTCTGAGAGCCTCTGGAGTCACTGCCACCATTCAGAACAGCTCTCACTGTGCAAGAAGCACATGTCTTCAGGAGTTCATGGTCTAGACAGCTTTGTGTATGCACAGATAAGACTTACAGTCCCAGTGCCTTCCTGCCTATGGGCAAATTTCACATTCTTTTCCTCAAGGGCAATACTTTTAAGAAACTTGTCTTGGCGAGAACTCAAAGACGTTGTTGCCTAAAGACTATCTCAGCCATTCCCACTAGCTCTGACTGAGGCTGACTTATAGAAATGCCTTCTTTAGAAGGAATGTGTGTTTCAGACCAAAAATATACAGGGTAGAACAACTTTCATTTGCTACAGTTTGAACACTGTCCACAAGCCTTTTGGTTTAAATTATGGTTTAAATGATTGGATTTTTTTCCTCATTCAAATTTTGCTATTTCTGTTGATTTCTGTGGGTTTTCCCTCTTTGTTTCTGTCACTGCTTTCTCATTTGCCTAGACAGACTCCCTTTGAAAGCAGAACATTCACATCAGACACACTCACTCTACCCTACATGATGTAGAAGAGCTCCAAGATCAGGTCAACCAACATTTTCCATTACAAGATCCTGATTTTAGACTTGTTTCCAATGACTTAAAGGTGTTCAGACAAAAGTTCTTCCATGTCAGGTATTTGCTATCATCACAACACTAGTGTCACAAATCAGCATTGGTGATTCCTATAAAATGTCATCCAATTTCGATCTTACTTCAAGATCTGGAAAACCACTCCAGTTTGTAAACTCTTCTTTAAGACTTGAAATTTCAGCAAATCAACCCTCTAAACATTTCACACAGGCCGGGCAAACACCTGCTGTCCCAGCTCTCTGCTGCTGCCCAGGTAGCCCACACACCACCCAAAACCTTCCAACAAACCAGCTCTAGATGTGATTTTCCAAACTCAGAGAGGATGATGGATGTAACTGAGCAGTATGGGAGACAGGACAGGATGATGGGGATGGGGAGACATTAGGGATACTAATGAGTCAGAGTCAGATCATCTTGTAATAGCCAGACTTAACTCCAGAATAAATCCTATCGCCCCTAGGCATGGACATTGCTTTCTTGGTAAGTAGAAAGCTATGAAGACACCTGCAAAAGATGCATCTCATTTCCCCTCTAGTGGATCCACACTATCACAGAACCACAGAATCAATTAGGCTGGAAAAGACCCCTGAGATCATCAAGTCCAACCTATAGCCCAACACCACCATGATGCCACTTGAAGTCCTTTCTTAAATGCCTCCAGGGACAGTGACTCCACCACCTCCCTGGGCAGCCCATTCCAATGTCTAGTCAACCTTTCTGTGAAGAATTTCTTCCTAATGTAAAATCTAAGCATCCCCTTTGAGGCTATGTCCTTTCATCCTGTCTCTAATTGCCTGGGAGAGGAGGCCAACCCCCACCTGGCTACAACCTCCTTTCAGGGAGTTGTAGAGAGTCACAAGGTCTCTTTTCAGCCTCTTTTCCTCCAGGTTAAACATCCCCAGCTCCCTCAGCCACTCCTCATAGGACTTACAAAGGTCTTACAGTTATGACAATGCTGGTGACCCAATCTGGACAACTAGTATATTTTCTTATTTTCCTTCAGTGGAGGATTTACATCACATACGATTTTGAGAACTGTGTACTAGAGGGAGCTGAAAAACTGCAAAGTCCCTCAGCATTAGTGAGCAGCAGATTCAAGGCTGCCTGCAGACCCACAGCTCACTTTCATGCACCTTTCTGCATTATTCAAGATACTCCATTCATGTAAGAACAAGCTCCATCTTCCACGGGAACACCTCATTCCGTGAATGGGAAAAGCTGTCGGGAGGATGACACAGGGTCATGCAGCAAAATCAGATTGTTGAATGCTGGACTGACACCTCATTAGTTCCAAAAAAAGCAAAAGCTGCAGACAGTACAGGGCCATCCTCTGTCTCTCTTTCCCAATCTCCCTCTTCTTCTGTGTGAGGATTACATGAGAATGGATTTTGAGGGATATCCACATCTTGAGATGTGACAGCCCTGTATTTTGAGGAGCAATCCCACTGCTAAAGGCACACATCACAAGCAAGGGCTACAGCACTGACCTTCCCCTTGCTGTAGCCACCTGGCCACGAGCCACAGGTCTGACACTTCAGAAACCTGTTCAAACAGTGTCTCAAACCCCATCCTGATGCAGAGTAGCCATAAGACAAAGCAAGGAAGAGCAAAGAAGGAAAAAGGCAGCTGAACATCACCCCAGTCCACATCTGAGTGCTCTGGGAATATGTCCTCGCTGCAGGGAGAGGTTCAGCCAAGTCTGTTTGGAAAGTGGGACACAAGTTTTGAGTACTCTACATTATAGCCCTTGGTTCCAATTCACATCACCGCTCTCATCAGGCAAGATTACCTGATGGTTTGGGTCTTAAAGAGCTTAAGAAATGACACGCAGCAATAAGGAAGAATTCATGCCACATTTTCTGGGCTCCAAGTACATAGGAGTGATCTCAAAAGCACTTTAAAACAGCAAAAAACCATAAAAGCAGTAGTGCTGATGGGTCCAAGAAGCTGCAGATAGTGAAAGCAGCCTCATTTTCCCCTAGTAAATACCCAGCATTTCAGCATGCCAGTGACTATTGTGATGACCAGATGGTGGTGGGAGCAGTAACTTGGATGATGTTAATTACACACAAACTCCAAAACAACTGATGTCAAAACTCACTTTGAAAACACACCAGAATGGGCCGCTCAGCATATGGCAGCAACGCTCCAGTGGAGCTGCATTTTTGCTCCACCAAGGGGTCCGAGAACAAGCAGCCACAGCAGCAGGGCCCCAGATCCCCACTATTTGATGCTCATCCCTTTTTAATGCTGATGAAAAGGTACAGAGGTGTGGTGAAAGTGGCACCTGTAGCTCCTGGACCAGGTCCTTGGCAGGATGAGCACATGCAACACATGCCACCGGCACGACTGTCTCACCTCTTTTAATGACAAGACCTCCAAGGAAACATCCCAGGTTATCTGCTGAGCAGCACTGGATGATTCCTAATGAGAGGATGAGCCCTGCTGTGAGAGCCCACTGTGCAAGCACACAGATCTACACTCTGGTACTTTTAAAAACAAACAATGCATAGTTTGCAAAATAAACGCAGTGAACATACTGAAAAAAAATTATTCTGGCATCTGCCAACTACCACTGAGTGCTTTCCAACAAACCTGTGTGTTTTCAGAGGCACTGCATAGGTCAGCTTTACACCAGGAGATGAGCAGCACCTTTACCTGTGATTGGGAACAAAAGGTAAATTCACTAAGTATCACCCACACCAGAACGGACCAGGATACAGACAAATACGTATTTTTGTTTTTCTGAGAGATGATTTAACCCAAACTTACACCATAGGGGCCTACATTCTAACAATGTCAGCTCTGAGCAAGTTCTATGGATCATAGTTGAACCACCCACTGGAAGCTCCAACCTCTCTGCTCCAGTGTGCTCTCCTTGCCACCTTATTCTCAGTTCCCTTCTTCCAGCAGATATTTACCTCAAAAGTTTTAGGCTTGCTCAGAGGTGCAAGCTGCACAGATCCAGAGGAAAATGGGACAGGAAAGGACTGCAGAAAGTCAGCCAGGCTTTTCCCCTGCCTCAAAGAAAGCTGAAACACAGCTACTGCTTCTGACAGATGCTTGCTCTTAACAGATCCCCATTTGTGGAACAGCTACTACCAGCTCCCCACACATCTGTTCAGTGACTCCCTATCCTTATTTTTTTCATATTTGGCCTTAGAAGAAACTATCACTCATTCAAGCCACAGTTTAAGCCCATCTACCATACAGGTCAAGCTCAGTTCTTCCAGCCCACCCTCACAAGCATCTTTTCCCCCCATTTTCAAGGTATCAGTCATGCCACTGCCCACTGCACTCTCCTGCCCTGGACAGTGTCTCAAGTTCCACACTCACAGGTGCTCCTGTGAAGCACAGGATTATCTTGAGTCCCACCAAATGTGCTACCACTTGTGAACCCCATTCTAAAGCTTTTCTACCACCAGCAGGACAAGCTGCCAGATCTTTTATCTGAAACAATGCTCACTAGTTGGCATGACTGAATTTGTGCAGTTGTTTTACCCTACCTAAATTTAGTGCCTTGTTGAAAAGGATCTTGTCTTTCCCCACCATCTCCTCCCTGCTGCAACCATTTCTGCAAGTTGCCAAGACTATTTTGAATTCTAATGCTATCTTATCTTTCACATCTGTCCAGCTTCCTGTTGACTGCAGATTTAACATGCATACTTTGTTGTCCAGGTTGTAATAAAAATGAAAGATAAGTGACCCAGAGCAACTCCCACAGCCCCATGCAACGTGGTCTTCCGTTCTGACACTGGGTGCAAGATGGAAGGAAACCACTCCCCGAGCAAGAGCTGTTTACAGCCTCGCTCAGCCCGATTCCAGATACAATCCAATCTCTGAAACCATGTTTTCCCTTCTTGCAATCCACTTTCTGTATCTGTCCAACAGCCACTACATTATGCTATAAGGGCAAAGGTACCGAAGTTTTCCTTTAGAGAAGGAATTCAGATCTTGTGGAGGATGCAAAGCCCCATTGAAAGAAGTTTTAACCAACAATTCCTTTTGCTATTGGTTCTCATGAGGGATTGCATCAGCATCTGCAAAGTGCACAGATTCCTTCCAGCAGATTTCTTCATTTGCCAGTGTCACTCCACAGCTGCTCAACTGCTTATTTTCCTGTCACCGACTAATACGAGCCTAAACTAGATAATTACCGCTTCCTACTGTCATGAAACTTGTTCTTCAGTATCCAAACCCACTCCTTTTTGTTTGTTTCCATGAAAGGGCTATTTAGAATTTTAACAGCTGGCTTAGCAGGAATCTGAGCCCTGTGTTACCATAAGCAAATGTATCTGTACCTTCCCTTGGGAAACCCTTTCCTATCCTAAGGATCTGGGTAGGAATGTGGCTTTGTGTTGACTGAAAACAGCACACCTACACTAAAGGTAAGTGTAGAACCTTATCTTTGAGGGTAGTCAATTCACTGAGACCACTGCCAGACCATTTTTCAGAACTAGAACAAATATTATCTGTCTACTCTTGCCTTTGCTTTATCACCATCTTTTTATTTATAGCTTCAGCTCTTATTTTTTCACTGACATTGCATATCTTAATCTCCTATTTGTGTCCTCTGAGGTATTTTCTTCTTTTACTTCTTCCAGGAGCTTGTCATCCTTGGGGGAGGAAGAGCTAAATGGATTGCCACATTAGCTCTTTTCATTCAGTGCCATTACGCTTTTAACTAGTGCTTTCAAATAGGTAAATTAGCTTTTAAGTGATCCCGGTTGTACTATTGGCCTTTGCTATAATCCTGCATGCATTAAAGCTGATTCAATTTTACTTACCTCTATTGCTCCATTAAGAAGAATACACAAAGAGAAAGTAGTCCTGCAACAAGTAATTGCAGTCCAGGAGTGAGATGGGTTGTTCCATTAGCCACTGTGTGATCACCACACTATTGCCCATTTCCCATGGACCCACAAGGGGAACTGGCTGTACCTCACTTGCTGCTTTCTTGAGGAAGTGCCAAGAATGCTGGAATAACTTCATATGACAAAGCATCAAACAGCAGTATGGATGTGTACACCACAATCTGTGGGCTCTGTGCTATCCCAGAGCAAGTATCTGTGGGGTGAGACACTTAACAGGAACTTCTGAATTTTTGCTCCAACAGCAACTCCTTTCTTTACTAATTTAGAGGAAGGAGAATGATTGTCAACAGCGAGTGACTTCACTTCTCCCACACAATATCCAGTAACACACCAAGAACCCAGTAAGTCTCTGCAGTGTTCTTGCACTTTACTACACACACGTACTAGTATCAGTATTACACATCAGTGCCACTCACAGCTGCATATGCAGTAGGGGCTATAGAAGTAAGAAAAAAGTTTAGAGCATCTTACTTACCCTGACTTTTAAAATTTTGTATAGATCCTAAGTTGTGTATTGTGTACAGTGGTTAATAAAGGCTGACCATAACCACACAGCTGCATCCTGTATCATACCTTACCACAGTCTTTGGCATAAGTCTCAAGGTACTTTTTTATTTTAAATCTCATTCCATGTTGCTGCATTTTGGTTTTATGGCACAAGTTACAGTTGGAGTTGGCTCATTTAAGAGCACTAACATGATACACAAACACCATAATCTACGCTTCCCCTTTTCTATCCAATTTAAAACCATTTCAAGACCAATTTTCCCCTTGTTGAGGAAATTCCTTATTGCAGCTGAACTAACAAAATAAGTATGTGTTGCAATAGTCTCCAATGAATGCAGTATTACATTTGAGATGATTCCAGTGTATGTAATCACTGAGGCACTTTTGGGATCCAGCATGAGTTATTCCCCATCTCTCTGGACAAACCTGACGTCACTTTTGTATCAGATGACCAGACATCTGCCCTTCCACTCCACCCAATTCTACACACAAGTACCACATTACAGAATCTGCCACAGACTACACATTTCCCACTAGTAAGAGTCATAAGCAGACAAGTGCAAAGCAAAATGTCATTTTATTTAATTCAAGGACTATTTTCCTTCTAGTATTGCTGAAGGGATCCCCTCCTGGGCAACTGATCATTACAAAGTCCCTGTCTAAAAGTTCAAGTGCTCTTGTTGTACATTCTTTTGAACCACAGAAAACATAATGACCAAGTAGGTGGGCAGCTACTTGCAAGTTTGAGCCCACCTAAATTAGCATTGCTTCAGGCTAGAAAACAATTCAAGTAGTAAAATAATGGAAAATGTTAACCTTTAAGGTCACTACCATATTTTGATCAAAAAGTCCTGAATGTATGAAAAGAACATTTGTACATGTTATGAAGTTGTTTTTTTAACCAGACACTGTCAAAGATGGCAGTTAAGTATTTTGGACCAGTTGTCAACCAGATACTTAAGAGTTCTATCTGAAGGTTTATTACCAATTTCATTATGCAATTCACTTTTCACATTAAGCTCTTTAACAAAAGCAACATAGACCCGCACCAGAATCACTGTAGACAGATTTAGTTTTATAGAATGCCCTTCTGAAAATTCATTTCAAAATAGAGATGCTTTTTCTCCAGAACTGTAAAAGCCATAAAAATGCAAAATATCTGTTAGGAAATTTTTAATCAAAATTATTCCTTAATGTTCAAAATAACATTTAACCTCCTACTTTTTTTTGTTGTCATCCACGTATTGACCAATAGACTAAACAGGTAACAATGGTTCACGTTTTTCCCTCACCTGAAACATTTCTTCTAACACAGGCCCAAGATAGGCAATACAGAGATTCAGGGACATGGATTATGCATGGCAAAGGTAATCCTCTATCACTTCAATTTAGAACAATTCTGATTCTAGCACACAACTTGGAGTCTCAGTTGTTTTCGATCTGCTCTAGGTCCAGGTCCCCACAGTCTAGAGGAAAGATTCCTTCTTCGGTGCTCTCACAATCACTTGTGTCCTCGTCACTTTCACACACTGCATCTGCTTTCTTATAATCCCTTGTTTTGAAGCTACCTTGGCACGACCCGTGATGCCTGACTTCATCCAGCTGCTGTTCTTTCATCGGGCTGGAGCCGGGGGTGATGATGTTCATAAGATCATTTGAGTCACATGGGGATGACACAATTGTCTTCATTTGTGTGTCATCATCATCATCTTCATAGTCAAGGGAGCAAAGACTTTTGGAATTTTTTAAAGTCTGCAATAAAAAAGAAAAATCATTAATATATTAACCATGACTGTAGAGGAGGAGCAGAATAAATTCCTTAAATTCTTGACTGGTTTGAGACTATGTACTCAGTGTCACATGTTTAAAGTAATCCTGGAAACAAGAGGCATGAAGAAAAAGGAAGAACAGTGTTTACTTACTATACAGTATGGTTTTGCACAGACATTCTGCCTATGTAGTTTCCATTTGTGAGAAAAACAATCCCTTTTTCAATGCCGAAACATCCTAAAACCTAACTTTGGTCAACTACATGAGGAAGTGCAGAGATCCACCCAGTTCACGGTATTAAGTTTCTGGCAAATCCAGAGCAGAGCATTTGGTAACATCAGCATTTAGGTCAGACAGCTGCACTGCAGCCTGGTCAACAATTAATTTCTCATGCAGACAATGAGCCCTTAGGCGTCACCTCAGCGAGAGCCGGCAAAGCAACTGGCACATTTGGGTAAACTCTCAACAGAAGGAACCCAAGCTTCTACTGGGAGCATCTTGCTCCAGAGTCAGCTTAGTTTGTCTTTCAGTTGGGTACTGCCTGAACAAGAGCTCAGGAATCGGGACAATTCTGTTTAAATTCAAAGTGTATTAAAAATGAGAGGGGCACTTGTCTTTATCTAGACAAAGCAAAAAAGAAAAGAAACCCTCAGTGAATGTGGTACCTATGTCCCACACATGAAAGAATAAAACGCCTCAGCTCCTCACGTAACTGTAAGGCATCCTTAACTAGAATCCTGAAGCTATATTTCAGAAAAAACAAATATACAGGCAGTAGAACTTAGATTTTAACAAGTGAGAAACTTGTAAATTCTGCCTCACGCAAGCACACAGTGAGGGGAAGATGAAATAGTCAGGGTTCCTCTCAGAGCTGGTATGAGACAGAAGAATAATGTTATATTAATTTTCAGTATCTTACTAGTTAAGTGCCTGTAGTCTCACACACGGCAGTCATTTCATTACAAGGAGATCCACAGGGAAAAAGACCAGCTTTCACACCCATTTCCAGCTTCCTCCCCAAATCTGTCATTTCTTAAGTATTTTATATTTGTTTATTCGAAATAGGAACATTGCAACATTAGTACGCTGTATTCCAGATGCTCATCCAGAGCACTGGGTAATGTTCCCACTTCACCAATGCACATCAACACCCACTTAAGCATCTTACCAGTATCTTTGGGTAGTTTTTAAACAAAACTTCACAAATTCAAAATAAATTTGAATTAGTCAGCCTTGCCTGTATACAACCAGACAAGAGAGGAACCCTTACTATTAAGTTTTGGTATAAAACACATTTCTGTTTTCAAAACATTTCTGTATAGCTCATGTATAGCTTGTTCAAGTAAAACCACTTAAGAACATGTGAATTTCTTTCAGCAATTAAGAGGTATGAATTTCTCTCATATTTACTTAAAAGCAAAACAGTGTATTTTTAAAGTAAAAGGACTAAAATATGCTTTAACATTTAAGTCTCATTGCTTTGAAAAAGAACACATCCTGTTGTGTATCTCCACATATAGGGGACAATATTTTCAGTTCTTTAAATCATATAGTAGGCACTGTGAAGGAAAGGGAGCAAATAAAGAAAAGCTTTGGAAGTTCTGCTTTCAATGTTTCAGAAAGGAATTCCCAAGTCCCCCTTCAAAATATCTTTTATTCAATTTACTGCTAGAAATTAATCCAACCACACAGCTGTCTTTCTAGAAGGTTTGTGTACATAAATGGAAAATTGCCTGTTAGCTGTACTGTGCTGAAACCACTTGAATGGGAACTTTTAGCCGGTTTCAACACAACAGCAAGTGCATTCAACTGGCTCTTTGTTCACCCACTTGTCACAACCTCACCAAACTAAAAATAGGTGGATTTATTATCTCGCAGCACAATCCCGCTTCTTTCACAAAGCAAAAGGTAGAAATTGCAATGCATTCAGGCCCTCTGAACTGCAGCTTTCCATGTTCCACTGGTACAGTACCACACCTTTCAAGCACAATTGTGCTCAGTGGGGAGCCTGCGAGTACTTGCTCAATGGTCCTCACTTTATAAAGGATGCTGGACTAGCAAGACAAAAGAGTCCACAGTTGGCAATGGATAGAACTCAATCAGCTAAAAGTATTCTTTTGTGTGATGGAAAAAAAAGAAAAAAAAAGAACCTCAGAGTTTTTAAAGAAATGAGGCGATAAAATGTCTGAATATTAAGGAAAAAACCCAACTTTGTACCAAAAACAATGGTGGGGAAGGAAATAAAAGAAATCTCTCTAGACCCTTGCCATACAAAGCAAACAAGAAAGGCCCAGAGCAGCCTGAAAGGAACCTAATGTCTGTACTCTTTACTAAACCTTCAGTTCAGAAACCTGCAATACATCACTTTCCAAATATAAGAAGCAATAAAAAGGTTGGTTTTGTTTTACGAACAAAACTAGAGCATTTGCTACAGTAGTCATGGGGAAAAATAAGACATTTATGTGCATGAAAACCTGGTGCATAATGGGAGCAGCAGTTCTCATGCTTCTCCCCCACGTCCCCATCATACTCCAGGTCCACCCCTCGGCTTTGAGCGGGGGTGGAAGATCCAGCTGCTCTCAGGAGGTGCAGCTGCAGCAGCTGCACGCAGAGAGGAGCAGAGCAAGCCTGAAACCACCAGAAGCCCTGAGCCCATCCTACTGCTTCTCACCAACCAGCCATCATGACAGGATGGGTACACCCTGAAGTCACAGGCTTAGGAAGCGAGGGAGTTCATCAGACTAATTAGACTACTGATCTATCTTGCTTTCTGCCCCACCCTGAGACTTTAGCCTATGATGGCACAACACAAGCGATGTTTTAAGGTATCCTGGCACACAGGATTTCTTCACTCTTAAGGCCTCTCTGCCAGGAATATGAAAGATACGGATGGTGCAACGGTCCTCATTATGAGGGGATCCTGGAATTTTGTGGAGTATCAGCATCCAATCCAAGGATAAAACACTGAAGTGGCAGAGCCCGAGCATGGAGCAGCACGTGGCTTTTTCTGTTGCTTCCCTGTACCCAGCCCATTGACAGAGATGGAGCTAAAAGTTAGATGGGCTGCACTTCTTTCTCCCTTTGAGGGCTTCACAGTCCTTACACTTCACTTCCTTGTTTCCTACAGATTAGTCAGACTGGCTTAAAACCAAATGACTTTACTGATGGTAACTCAGTCAAGCTTCAGATCAGAAGCACCATGAACAGCCCGATGTGTTCACATCTCAGGCACTAACCTACTCCCAAAGAGGTCACAGTTGAGTCTCAGCAAAGTCCAACCATGGTATAAATTCATTATTTGAGGAGACTTCATTCAAGGAAGCCAAGAGGGAGGCTTAAGGAAGGACACAAGACTGATGCTAAGCAACGCACAATTACATTGAGAACTGCCCTTGAATAACCCATCCCCTGGGTGACATCACATCCAACCACACAGGTGTGAAGAGTCCCTCCCTGTAAATTGAGTTTCCACTTCAGGTATCAAATTACTCTTATTAATATCTTTCCCTGTGACAACACTCAAGTTGGAGATATGTACAGTGTCTACTGTAAATGATTAGAAATGTCAGCTGGTTGTATAGATTAAAAAAATATCCCGTCACAGTCCCTAATCCCTGCATCTTCTACTATACATAAAGTGAAAAATAGGAAGAAAAATGCTGTGTTGATGTAACAAACTGCTAATCTTTCTGTAGAGTAAATCTCTTTACATTTGACTCTGACTTTTCTGGGCATTTTGTGAACGCTTCAGTGTTCCCAGATAACCTTCGCTTTCAAGATACCTGCAGTTGAGAAGAAACTGCATGGGTATAAAGGAGAGCTGGCAGGAAGAAAACAATATAGTATTCTCCATAGTGTCATATGCTTGAGGCTTGCTAATGCACCAGAAGTTAAAAACCAAAGTTAAACGGGAAAGAATTTCTCCCTGTCCAAATGAAAAATTAAAGGTGTAAAAATATATTGTTTGTTTTAATTCAAGTGCCTAAAAAAAAAAAAAAAAAAACACTTCAGGTCAAAAAACCACTGCAGATTTTTAAGCTATGCATTTGAAGTAAATCAAAAGAGAAGTAATCATTTTTTCTTGCACTGAATTTAAAAAGTACTAAACAAAACCATTTCTATTTATGTATTATGTGGAAACAAAACAATCAAATCCCTAGACAGTTCATGACATCTTCATGGGCAAAATTGAATCTCTGATCAAAATCATTTGGGAAGCAAACACACTGTTCACTTTTTGTAGCCCTGCAGTTATCCCTCATTGTCCTGAAAATTTGAAATGTTCTTTTATATATTAAAAGAGTGATGTTTATTTCATCATCTGCAGCTAGGAAGAAAAAAACAGAATACTGGATATGAATGAGAGCAAACAATCTCTAGCATTCTGCCACGTAATTAGACACTGAGCTATAATAACCATTCCCTCCCCCAGAGGAAGAATTACTGCTGCAGTGTTTGTAGTCAAATAAGGTAAATCCTATTTGCAATGCCAAAGACCCAGTTAAAAATCAATACAAGCAGACACACAGCAATATGGCTATGACTTGAAATCAAAGTTGTTCAGTGCTTTGTCTCTGCTGTACCTTCAAAGGTTATTTTAATTTTTTAGATGTAGGTGCCTTTAGAAAGGGAAGAAAAGTGACATCAACTCATTTCACATCAGATGCTAAACATAATGATGTAACAGGCTTTCATCTCCCACTAGCCAGACTGTTCTAGATTTAAGCATGCAGTTTTCTGGTGTAGTCTACCATGAAAGTTGATCTATTTATTGGCCTAGATATTTATGTTTATATTCTAAATTGTGCTGCAATATCCTTGTAAGTTTTGTTTATAAGCTGCAAGAACCTGTGACAACTTGGTTTTTTATTTATTGCTATTAGTTGAAAAAATATTGGCTTAATGAAATGGAAATATTTAAATGAAATGCTGAATTTGTCTAATTATACTCAGATATGCAAGATTACAGGCTGTTCATTGTGTGCAGTAACTGAAACCATTGGAACAGTTAAAAGTCTACAAGTGAGAAAAAAGCACAAAGACTAGGAAGGGGATGTGGGGACCAGTCCACACACATGGTCACCTGCACTGGGGAGATTTCAGGAGCTCATACACCACAGTCATCAGAACTGTAAAGCAGCCTACTCATTTACCTTTGAAAGTTGTAGGACCCAATTAACACTACATTCCAAACAGTTATGTGCAAAGTCAGAGGTGTGGCACATCCCAAATAGATCAGGGATTACAACCACCATGGATTAAGTTCAACCTGAATGCCTGTTTCCTCCTTGCCCCAAATATCAGACAAACTATTCATGATAGGCACTCCACATATGATATTAAATTACCCAAACTAAATATAATATTTTCCTTTTAGTAGCTTTCAAATATCATCTAAACAACTGAGAATATGCACAGCCCCCTCAGAGCTATTAGCTCACCTCTCCATGTGCTTGCAGGGCACATGCACTCAATGAAGTTCCAACATCAAGTGAAGTAAAAAACTTAAGGAAAGACTAAAGAAAAGTTGTCAGCCTAAAAGTGTTTGAAATGACATTAAGCAGCCAAACCACTATTGCCATTTTGTATTTATCCCTTTATAAATTAAATTGTGATGAGGCAGTTTAGTGCAGGAATCTCAGGTTTAGTGATTTCTCAAAGTGCATGACCATTCATCACCATGGTTAACTTTTGTTTGCTTTCAAAGACAAATTTGAACCCAAATGAGTTAATACAGCACTTAATGTAACGCAGTCAAGAATATGATTCAACACCAATACTAACATGAAGAGGGTGAACATATACAGCCATTTTCTCCTTATATATAACCCAAGCCAACATTAAACTGCATTTTTGAAAGTTAACAATATGGAATTTGAATTAAGATGTTGGCCTCAGATTTTTTATTTCAGTGGATTTGTGAACTGCAACCTTTTACCTTCCCTGTTTAAGCATAAATCATACAAGCTTTTATTGTAAGAATGTGGAATTACAGTCTACAAACATCAGGCCTACCTATTTCACCTGCATGTAATTAAGCAGAAGAAAGTTCCAGCTATTCTTAGTACCAAGTCCAGCAAGCACAAATACCTACAGATGCTATGAATTACACCATTAACTAACACACAGGAGGCTCACACAGTGGATTTAACTTCCCTGAAGGGGTTGATAATCAATACAGTGTCAAAGTGGAACATAGTGACATTGCTTTGTTCAGCTGCATAATACAGTGCCAGGCTTGAGCCAGGGAAAAGGAAGATTAAGCCAAACAAGACAATTACTAGATAACAGCAGCAGTGTTCATCTGAAATGCACAGATGCATTAAAACAGAGGTTTCCTCAAAGGGAAAGAAGCACCACAGAAAAAAGGTCTCAGAAGGGCACAGAGAGCGGGGAGAGGGGCCTGGAAGACAGTTCTTGCTCTGGCAGGCACTGCAGTCCGGGGTCTCTGCAGGACCAAAGAAATTTGTTTGCCTTAAGGGAAATAAACTGTCTTTGCACACCTTCATTGAGGTATTTTCCTACTCCCTATTTGACCCTAAGCACATCTCTAATATGGACAGTGAATTTATTCACCTTATGGAGACACTGAAGGACTGGACAATGTGGAATTTGGTCTCTACTGTGCTTGAGCTGCACAAGCTCCAGAGGTTTTAGTCTGGCAAATCCAATCAGCCAACAGCACTAATGAGCAATGGTGTGATGAACAAACAGCTGCACCGCTTGTGTGCATACAGGGATGATAAACACATCTGGTTTTGTAGTGGAAGGACACAGAGGGAAACAATGTAAGCACATGCTCTCTCCCAAAAGAAGCAATTCATGTTTTGCCAGAGTTGTTCCCTCTTTTCTGATTCAAGAACTACTACCTTTCCTTTCAGGAAACAAACACAGGCTTCGGAAGCCAGAAACTACTTAAAATGTATATTGCCATCTTCATTAGTAATATGACAATCATTTTATAAAGACTTAATTTAAACATTATCTAACTCATACAGATGAAAGAGGTATCTAGTTCCCTGCACTTTAAACTGGGAAATAAAGCACGCACACATCATTAACATGAGCTACACACACATCCCGGCACACAAACATGTGCACTACAACAAAACTGCTTAACAAGACTATGATTGCTTGCAGTACTTGCAGTACCATCTCCCAGTGGTCAGCATTCAGGATCCAAAAACAAAGACCACCCTGGGTAGTCAAAGCCTTCTGATGTATTATTCTTCTGACAGAGGAATTAACAATCAGCTCTGAAATAACAAACAAAGAAGTTACCTCCAACCCCAGGAGTTTTACTAGGCTTCTCGATTTCTAACTAGATACATTTAAACAAGGGGAGTAAAGGCCATAGCTGTGTTTCCACAAAACTCCCAAAAAATCAGTGACATTTCAAAGCTTGTTTTACCCTGCCAAACTCAGTTCTCAAGTAACAGGGTTTAAGATGACTGATTATGCACCAGAGTAACACAGGACAGGATTTGACCCTTGTGGCTTCAAAACATGACCATATTGGCTTCATTTCCTGCCATTTATGTGTCATCTATTTTTATAGAGAGCTCCTATTCCTGAGCAGTTTAGCCAAGGTCTTATTCCTTCATGACTTTGCTATGAGCTGCAAACAATTACTTTCACAACTGAATCACATATTCACAGACTGTTATACAGTACATCCAAGCACCAACTTGTCTTAATCTTTTTTTTTATCCTCAGGTCCAATCATAACTTGATATGATGGGTTGAATTTAGGAGAAATTAGAGAAGCAAACTCCAAATCCTGATTTTAAGGCTGCCCTCATTAGTTACTGACAGATGTCAGCCTCACCTATATTATTGGGTTATGCTGGAACCCCATCATAACTAGCATTTTAAGAGATTCTATAATTGGGCCATAAAGTCCACTTCTGCCAGGGAAGGGGGATGGGAGAGAAAGGCAAACAACCTCATCAGCTTGGGAACAGTTTCCCCCTTCTTCAGACCGGTTTTCCATTACAGAAATGCTTGTCCAAAACAAAGCCTTAAGATCTTGTTATAAAAGTGCACACAGGCACACATGGGTTGTACACACAGAGACAAAGCACAAGTGCTGTTACAAACCTTTTGCTAAACTCAACCCAAACCCCACAATTTAACAGTAAATTCTTCCAGGAGCATTAATTTAAACTGTAGGTGGACCCTTCCACTAATTATTTCCAGGGACAAGTTGAACACAACGCATTTGTTTAGAAAGAACAGAATCAGTACTGGAGACTGAAGGTGAACAGTGCACATACTGCGTTTTTCTAGATTGGTATCTGATTTTGGACCATTTTGAACATTTCTGAAATGACGGGGCTCAGCAGATATTCCGGCTATCGAGTAGCAGGACTGCTAGATATTTTTAATACTAAGTCAACTTGTGCTAAACTTTCTATTTGATAAATAAAATTCGGAGAAGTTGGTTTATTGGTTCAAATATCAAAGCTAACAATGTGTCAGCAGTTGATGTTCAATACGGATTTTTTTAAAAAGTCAGGAAACCATATCTATGGTCCTTTATCCTCCAGTTGCAATGAAAAACAATACATATTAAAATACATCATACCAAGTCACAAGAAAAGTATACACAACTCTTGTGTAAGGCAGAGTTAACATTCAAATAGCAGAAATACTGAGGTAACACTAAAACTGCTGTTTGGCTTCAGTTTTCCTCTATTTTGTAATAAAATCAGTTGACCTGAAAAAGCTGCAACATTAAAAAAAGCTGTGTATTCAACTATTACACACATTTCATTTTAAACTGATTTGTTTATGCTACCCCATCTTGCAAGCTTCCTAGCATACCATAAAAACCTTTCGAGTTTTAGTCACAGTTACTACAATAATGAAAACTGAAATCCAGAAACTCGTCAGAAGTCTCATTTATTTAAAATTCCATTTCTGGTAATACTTAAGTTTTATTGCAAAGCACATCTCATTGTCACCGTATAAAGAACTGAGTACTTTCAAGTATAGGACCAGATGAGATATTTGGCTATCTGCAGCTCACCTTAACACTGAGCCATCACTTCTCAGACCATTTATGCAGAAAATGCCTGCTTATTAACTGGACTCAACTAACAGCTGCATCCAACAGCAATTTAAAAACAAACCAACCAACCTACAAAAAACCAACAAAATCAAATCTCTCTTCAGTTTGTATATACTTGAAAAAGTATGTAAACAAGTCAGTATTTCCCATTCTAATGGAAGAATTGACATCACCAAGTAATGTAGAGAAGTTCCAATCAGTTCATTTTCACAGGCTTGAGACATCTATTCAGTTTTTATCACACCTTTGCACCAGTATATATATGCAGCAGGAACGCATGCATGCAATGCAAGACTAATGAAAGGAATTGACAACAAACTTACGACTTTTCAAAGTGATTTTAATAAACCTCTCTGCAGAGAAAAGCCTCTGGTGAATCAATTTAGTTTAGGTCTCTTTTAGAAGATGATGCATCAAAAAGTGACTGTCAAAAAGCAAGGTAAGTTTCACAACAGATAATATCCAGAGTATTGAAGACCAAAGTCTAGTTTCAGAGTTAAGTCCTTTCATTCAGGTTTCATAAAGATGCACTAATTTATTAATTTGATTTGTATGTTATTACAAAAATACCAAATATTTAAAGCACCCTCTCCCAAAATTACCTCGGGTTAAATTCAAAGAGCTATTACTCATTTTTCTAATATATTTTAAATTATTACATTGAGATATCATTTTTTGCCAAGAAACCTGGAAAGAGTTCCCATATCAATGACGAAACACTACTCAACACTTCTGCTAGCCACCATCTCTTTCAATTTAGAGCAAGGGAAAAAATAACTTAATCCCCTGCCACCTGCCAAAACCCAGATGGTAAAACCTGAGAAAAGTGCACTCACCTCTCTTTAAACCCTCTGGTGCAGCTTAGGCACATTAACTATAAGTACCCTATATATAACACTGAACCATAGGTCTTAACTCAATGTTGTATTGTATTGCAAACAGTATCACCAATAATTTTAGCATAATCCAATTTTCTGACAGGTTAAGTAATAATTAAAATAGAAAATATCCACAGCTGGATGAAACCTGGCTTGTGAGGCCATAGATGGCCCCTTTCTTTTCTCATAATGTCAAATGCAGCTGGTCTGGTACTCATTAGCTCTTTCAGCAATGAATACTTATTGTACATACAGGAACTTGCCACAAAGGAAAAGCAATTCTGCAGCAGATATTAAGCTGCCTCCTCCTCTTCTTAGCACTTTGCTTACAGAAAAGTACTATAGATATACAAAGCTAACTTCAGGTATAGCAAAGCAACAGTGCTGAACAGCTCTGGAAAGCTCTGCGTATCTGCAAGGCATTTATTACAGAATCCATTTACAAAAGAGAGGGGGGAACCTCCATCCTTAATGAGATTTCCTTTCCTTCACTCTCCTCAAGGCTTACACTCCCTTGCTGTCAGAGCACAGGGAACCTCCAGCACAAGGGCTCATTTCATTAAGTGCCCTTTTGGGCCTGATTTCACATTGTGACCCGCTCAGCCAATGCAGAGAAAGCAAAACGCCAGATGCTCCCTGGGCCTGCTACCTCAGCAGCATTTCATTCACTAGTCCAAAAAACTTCCAGGCATCCATTCAAAACCAAGTACCCCCAGCCTGGTCTGTTCTGTCACAGGACAAAGTGCTGGCTTGTCTACAGCTCACTTTTGATGCTTGCCTATCATCTCCCAGCCCAGCCTACTCCTATCTCCTTCTTCCCAAGCCTGCTGGAATTTGAACTTTAAATGGATGCCCTCCATGGTAACAATAGATAAAAAAGGAGCCTTTGATTGTTCATGCGTTGCAGGAAAGAAAGGAGGAGATTCATCCTGACTGCAACCTAGCAGGAACTCATCAAGCACGGCTACCCTTCCATTGCAATGGGATGCCTTTGCCTGTAGCTACTCATTCAAGCTCCCTGCATCTATGTTTCCATTCAAAGAGTAGGAATTCTTCAGGTTTCCCCTGTTAAGGAATTAAATGTTGATCCTATGAATGAAGGGCAACACCAAGCTTGGAAAGCTGCCAGAAGGTTCTGTAACACTCAGCAGTTTGGAGTTAATTCAATACTTATTGATACCTAGCAGGATTTATAGCTGCATTATTTATAATGGTGGGGGGAAAATCAGAGAGCCATATTTAGACCTTAGTAATACACTATTTTTAGCACCATCTGTTTTTCCAGTTTGTTCCCTTGCTTAGGCAAGAGCATACTTTTACCCAGTTCCCTCTTCCTTGCCCATTTAAAAGAATGCACAGATCCTAAACTGTAGCACAAGTTAGGATCACATAGAACATTTACTGTGCAGCAATCCTCCTAATCATGCTCTGGAAATCAAACCTGCTGACTAAGGACAGTCTTGGGCTAATGTAACACTGCAGGTTGTCTTCACAGAGCTAAGCAGATTTTTTTTTTTTTAACACGAGGGGCAACGTGTTTCACACAAAGAGGGATACTATCTGGAAAGGAACAAGCGATCATTAACTGCATGAAGCCATCTGAAAAGTGTTCACACTTCTGGCAGTGCTTTTCTGGGCCACAGTTGCCAAGTTTCACCCTCATTAAACCCATAGATACTTTGTCACCAGTACATTCTGCCAGGCCAGGCTGCTGTTAAGAGGGGGAGACAAATCGTAAGCAGCTGCTGCAGGCACCTTGCCTCAAAGATGAGGAGTTTCAAGCTGCAGCTGCCACCCACTCGAAAGCTCCCCCAAACCTCAAATTACCTCTTCAAGCTTACATTAATATTCCGCTTTTAGTATGTGACAACACTGGTGGTCCTTTGCAGTGTGACAAGAGGGGCTGAGTGGAGGGGTTGCCAGTTCCTTGAACTCCGAGAGAAGCAAGGCTTTGGATCCTTGCATGCTGATTAAGTTCTCAGAAACACACTTGATAGCAGCAATATATTCAATCTTGTCCTCCTGGCTCGCAGAAGTTTCCTTTTTACCCAAAATAGTAGCACAAATATTCAAAAGCTTTACTGCTAACTGTGTCAGATTAAGAAATTCTTCTTTAGAGCAAGGCAGGAAACTCATCCAAAATATGAGCTCGTGGAGTTCTTACGCGTTGCAAAGGGCAGCAGCAATAAGGGTTGCAGGATGGTTTACTAGGCTTTGCAACCTAAATTAAGCATTCCTGGGAAGTAAACTGCAGCAAAAACACCCAAAATAAATCCCAGCATGTAGCACATAGGTCAAAATTAAATTCTACAAATGCACAACACAAACACACAGCCATTATAATGGGTTTTAACAAAGAGTCCTGAGGGCTTTGAAGCTTTCAAGATATCAATATTATTGATTAATATAAGATTCATTTGGCACTGGCATTATGTAACAATAATTTCAGAGTGTGAAGGAAATGTAACAGTGCTGCCCATCCAGTAGCCCTTGGGACACTTCCAATTCACCACTTCTTTTGGTGGAGAAAACAGGGACCAGCACTTCTAACAGCAAGTACAACAAACTGCCAGGTAGATGGAAGGGCTCCTTGGCAGCACAATACAGAGTCAGGCCATTCCCAGGATCAGAGCCAGGATGCTCAAGTCTGCTCCTGGTGAGAAGCACCTCCACATGCCCCAGCAGCAACCACTGTGCCCCATCTGCCAAAGCTCAGGACCTGCTCCCAACTGATGTCCTGAGTGGTCTGTTCTTCTCAAGGGGCAAAAAAACCTCCAAATCTGTGCTGCTTTGAGAGGACACTTTTCAAAGGACAGTCTTGCCTCAACTGAGTGTTCAGTAAAAGCTGTCCAAAGGAGAGAATCAGTCTGCAGTACTTTGTGGCTGCATAAAGCACATGGACAAAAGCCAACATATACAGTAACTGTCACAATAAATTTAGGGGTTATTGCCAAGTTTGTTTAAAAGTAAAAACTAAGCTTACAACTTGTACTTCAATTCCCTAAGGCTGTTGCATAACCTGCAAATACATTACAACATGAGAACAAACTAATACTGGTGATTAACCACGAATATAATCAGAGGATCTGGAAGTCTTCAAAAAATGTGGTTTGTTGCAAGCCTTATACCAAAGCATCTGACTTTCTTGTGGGTGAGGATCTCACTTGCCTGCATTCAGTATCAGTCTTGCACATAACTGTGCACTTTCATGCAGATTTGGGAGGTGTAACCTACCTGACTTTTTATAAAGCTGACACCTTATTAGCTTATATGCACATATACATATTTAGTATGACTATGCATTAAGGCATGGGGACAGAAAAGAATTACAGTCTCAGAAAGCAACTGACTGGACAAGGTGACAAAAAGAGACAGGACAAGGCTTGCCCATCTACTCTTCCCTTATACACCAGATGGCCATGATAAAACAACAGTTATCTGTCCTCAAAAATCAGTGATCACAAAGAAAGGACTTTGTGATTAACTTTCAAGTCCATACCCATTCGAGAGATGGCTGGGTGCCAGTGAAAGGAACTGTGGCAAGTCAGAAGAACCTGTACGAACTCCATTTATATCCTAATCCATTCACAGATCTCTCCCCTCCAGCCCAGTGCCTGGAAGGGGTCTAAGCAATTGAGATCCACAACTCTTTCTCAGTCAATATTCTTACACAGCAAGCCTATATTAAAAGTATTCTAGAGATAGTTTTAACTGTATCAAGTCATACTGGCAAAAATCAGGAACCATTAGGAGATTTGCAATTTTATCCTAGTTAAGTAGCTAATAACCCAGAAGTGAAGTCTGAGTTTATCTTGAACCTCCAATTTTAAAATCAATGCTCCAAAAGCACCAAGGTGGTTTGAACAAAGAGCATGACTTTATAAAAAATAAACAAGGGCCAAACAACAGCAGTACATACTGTGGTAATAACCTCAATAAGGTTGTTACCGCTACTTAGCACTTTGAACAGTAATACTTCAGTCTTCATGATGATCATTATTCAGCAACATGTCTCCATGTTAAGGTCTCCAACCTCCAAAAGCAGAGCACAGAGAAAAAGGTACAGAAAAACCTTTATATATATATATAAAAATATATATAAGTTGTATATGTGCTCTTTAAGCAGCCACATCCCTGTCTCCTGCTGCTAGTTAAAATAAACATACCAATACTCACCTACAGGAACACTTACATGAACTTAGTGTTAACTCCTGATTGGGAGTGGTATCACCCTTGTTCCTAACAGAAGCATTTTATCATGACATGGACACAAACTTCCTCAACCGTTTCCAATAGTTCATTTTCCACAGCTGTTGTATTTTCAGAAGCACATGCTGGCTTATGTCCACTACAAGTGTCTGGAGGCCACTTGAACAAGTCTGTATTATACTTTATTCAAGCTAAAGGTGAGAAACCAAGTCTTCAGCTGCGAAGATTTAAGAAGTGGGGGCATACTTCAGATATTTAGAGTATGCATTTACAAAGTGATTCCTCCTACCCCCTTAAAGAATGAAGAATGACATACTTATAGATTTAAATGTACCCTAAATCAAATTGGTTTTGAACAGACTATCACTACAAGATGCAACAAAAACATTACCCTTGACACCCAAGCGTCCTGTAGACTTGAGGAGCTCATTTACCTTAAAAGTGAATTTTTTCTGCTGTCCACTCCTCCATGGAAAGGACACCTCCTGCAGAGCTCAAACACCACAGAAAAGAGGTAAGCTAACCTGAATTTGGAACAGGGTTTTTTTTTCCAGGGGATAAGATAGCAACCAGAAAGGTTGCATCTCAAAGAATTGAACAGCTCTTCAAAAGACAGGGATCAATTAAGTTCTTTCCAGTGTACTGAAGCCACTTAAGATCATTTATTAACACTTAACTACCATGGATCGATGCTTTCTGCAGCTGAAATAGCTTAGGCTCAGTAACAAGACAAAATTCTTACTTCATATGGTTATTTGAACTCTCCAGGAGGTGTATCCTCTCCATAGGAGAGGGGATGGCAGAAGGAATTCAGTTATTTTAGAATATGAATAGAGGAAAATAGTATTTTTCAATAAAGAGCATATATATTCTTCAGTTATAAATCTGAGGTGAGTCTGGATATTAAACATTTCACTGCAAAGTTAAGTATTTCTGTTCATATTAAATCCCATTATTACATTCCTACTCGCCTGACAAACTATTTCAACGTAACAAGTTTAAGGGCCATTTACCAGCCCAACTTGCAAGCCCTGAAAGCACTCCTTGCTGTGCCAACTGTGAGCTTTACAAACTTTTAAAAAAAGCAAGTTTTTTTGCTCTGGGACATGCAATTTTAACAAGCCTTGGAAATTCAACTTAGGTAATTTTTGGTTCTAAAGAAACACATGCTCAAGTTACAAGGGCTACCCCATCCAAATAGTATTAAAAGCTTAACATAGTGGTCACTTGGCACTGAGCACTTCAAGAGTACACAATCACCTTGTAACCCTGAAGTCCAGACTTTGACTCAGTTAAGTGCCCTTAAAAGACGCATGCTGAGTAACATTCTCAAAAAAAAACCCCAAAACCCTGCTAGGCAAGCTATTCTGCAAATGTAAACTACTTAAAATCTGAAAAGAGAGACGGGGAAAACCAACACACCAAGTTCACATTTTAAGAGCACATCAGGAGTTTCAGCCACTGGATCAATTTTATTATTATGCTCTAATGAAGAATTTCAGCAAGGCTCTATGTTGACTGTGCTTCAAGCACATCTGGTTTTTGCCACTCCAAGCACACACTACAGCAGATAAAGTAACCTTGAAGCTTTACAAAATAGGACATGACAGTTAAGCCACAAGCACCTGTCATATGCGTTTTAGGATCCTATTTAAGATCTTTCATACTACTTGTACATCATAACACTACTCCATATCACTGCTTTTAACCTACCGTTGCAATCTAAATACCCTTATAACACACAACTTTTAAAAAGGACAAGTTATAACACACTAGCTGAAATGAGGTTGCCCAGCATTAGCTGAACTTTTACTCCTGCTGAGCAATTTACACCACAGTATTCTTGTTCAAATACTGCAAAGACCACAAAGTTCTTCTGCTTCTTACTGTGAATGTGCATTAGTCTAGAAGGCAGGCAAAGTGCACACTGATCAACATAAAACAGAACTGAAAACAGAGTTATATTTTAACTAGACAAAGAACAAAAAGGCCTCATGCAGTATCAACAGCCTAGCCTGAACAACACCTGGAATCTGCAAAACTATCCCAGAAGGACAGTACCTCTGCAGGCTTAAATTGCTCAACCTCTGGTCTTAAAGGCTCAATTAAATTCTGCATTTATAAAACCTGTGTCGATCATTCCAAGCAATCATAAATGGAACTTTGGAGTTATGACAAACCAGTCTACCTCTTCCATGGGAAAAAAAAAAAGACCACACAGGCTACGTGACTTCTAGTTTTACTGCTCAGGCTAGGCTGAGGGAAGGGAGTTTCTTCAGCAGGAAGCCAGAAATATTACTAAGTGTGGCAATCCAGTCTCCTGCTACATGCATCCCTCCTGGGTAAGGACAAGGTGGAAGGAGAAGAGACTCAAGACCTACACAGGCACCAGTGGCCTCAGTGAAGCACCAGTGCATCCAGAAGGGATACACTGAGCCAGGTCTCAGTTCTGATGCAACCTGAGTATCTACCCAAGTGTTGAGACCTACCATTCCTCCTCCCTTTTTAGAGGAAAACAGTCAAAGGTTTGCAACTACAGAGGAAGAACTAGAAAGATGCACTAAGAAAAAAAGCATCTGCATTTAGCTGTTCTACAATAGTCACTGTCCCTCAAAACTCACACCCTTCCCACTTGATAACTGCGCTACATAAACAAACCTCAACCCACTCATACATATGGCCTTGCTACAACTTGTCCACTCAAAGTAACAAGTTGTCCAACCAGAAGCATGATTAGGGGCAAAATAAAATCTTAAATTCCAGGCTTCATTTGGCGATATTCCAAAATAATTCATGTCAAAGAATGTTTGTGCTGCTTTCAAATTAAAACCAGAGGGTGTTTCCCTGCTACAGAAGAAACACATCTGACAGTCAAAAGATATCCTTTGTCAAATCATCCTGTATACCTTGCATTAATTAAGTAGAATTCAATTAAATGCAAATTCAGTTCAGATGAGTTCACTGGCTTTCATGCAGCTGGAAGCAATGGGTCCTAGGTCAGAGAGACAAATTTGTTCAAACAAGTGCAAAAAAGTTAAATCCTCTCTCCCATCCCAGTTTCCAAAGTATTCTGCATTTTTACTTCCCCTATCATCCTTTTTTATGCCACCCAGAAGAAAGGATTTTGGGGTAAAAAACCCTGCCAAGATTAGCTTTAAAATGTTTTAGTTACACTTAACAAAACAGTAGTTGAAATTGATGAAAACTAAAACAGTCTTCGTATCTAATTTGAGCACTTGAGAGCTTGGTCACTTGGTTGAAGTTTACAAGGTTGCCACATTAATAACTGAGTTATCAGCACACAGAACTCCGGTGCTGGCTGCTCAATACATGGTTGGAAGTCAGCAGAAACAGTTCCATTTAAGAACTGAGGATGTATCTGCAATTTTTTCAAAGGTGTATGAAGACAGCTTAAAAAATGGAAGTACTATTAAGCAAATATTTAGATCAATAGAACAGTCATTTCAGAGAGCACTGAATGAACACAGTTCATTTTTTGTTTAATTACTGCAAGTTCAAGACTCTTACAAAAAGCTGTTAGGTGGACGAAGTGTGTCATACCAGTATTGCAACTTAAGAAAAGCCAACAAATGGAAAACTGCAGAGGCTTATGCTTCACACAGAGCTCGGCAGCGCAACAAGTTCTTCGCATTTCTGCAGTTTTACTGTTAAAAGTCAAAGTACCAGTTTAGCCATCACAGGTTTACCAAAAAGAGTCAGCAAGACAGATGTTTTGACACAGCAAAATTCAAAGACAGACCTATTACTTACCCTGTTGATGACTTGTACTAGAAATTGTGTTTCATCTCTGACTACCTTCTACTGCACTTCAGAGTTAAGAACTCCTGTTCAGGAGCTGCATTTTGTTCTCTATCACTTCATTATTACAACAGACCTAATCTCCAAGGTACCACCTTATTTGCTAGCTAATGCTAATAGTTACATGAACTATTTAATTGCATATTTAAATAGACAGGTGATGCCTGATCAAAGCATTTTCCTGAAAGTCACACACACAACACAGCAGATGCGTTCACATGGCAAAGCAACCTCAAAAATCTACGGTGGAATCTCCAACACTGGGAACAGTGCAGAGAAACTATAACCATGACAACAGCGAGTCACCCAGAAAAAAGGCTGCAACACCTCCTGGTATCAAAACAACATGAGTCCTAACTTCATCCTGTCTTGCACAAATACAGCCAGTACTTTTCAGTCCAAACTGACACTTTTGATCTTGATCACTGAACAGCAAATTTGAAACCTGCTCCTTCTGCTACACATACATAAAAATGACTCAATTATTCAAGAACTAAGAACACCAAAGAACCCAAGACCTAAAGAAAAGCATGTTAAAATTAATTTTTTGTCTCTGCTTGCACTGAAAGGTAGACAACTCCAAACATAGATATGAAGAAGCTAGCAAGATTTCAAAAAATTTTAGTCTCATTTACTCATTTTCCTTGAACAAACTTCCCTGAAAGTGACCATATTAATTTCCGCGGTAAAGAACTTTGCTTCAAAATGCACAGTAAGATCTCCATTCATCTGACCATTTGAATCCTGGTAAATTCCCACATGGATTACAGAAACACTCAAAACCCACACCAATGGACAGCCCACCATCACTGAGTGTCCTTGCTTCTGCTCTCTCCCTTCCACAATACCAAAAAAGTCCCCAGATTTTAGAGGCTTCTTGACACTGTCTACTCCCAGATAATTCTTCTACAATAGAGAAAATTCTTCTTGCTTTTTGCAAACTTAAACCCATTCACATTCCAAAATGGAAATTCCCCTCTACACAAATACACAAGTCTTCACCCTTGTAATTTTCACAACAAAAGCTCATTTCATGTCAGGATTGCAGCTGCATTTGTTGTAAGCCAATTTCTTCTTTCATCCAAAAACCCCAGCAGCCATTATATTAAAGTAGTCGTACAGATACAAGTTTGAAGCAAGTTATTTTCTCTAGTATGTTTATATACCACACTGAATTCAAAAAGTCTTTCTGAACATCAAAAACCCCACAAAACATGAGTTTTCTGCACTAATTCAGCTTAAACCTGGTACCTCCTTATCTTCTTCCTGTGTGTACTGATCTCACAGGAAGTTTCTTGGGTGGAGACTTGAGAAAGTTTTAAAGAGCCTCTGAAATGGTTTTCTTTCACATGCCCATTTCTACTGTCCAAAGAAACAGACCTAAAGCAGAACATCGCTCCAGAGAATGACCTCAGCCCTGGCACACCTTCATCTCCATAGAGCTGAAGAGATCACACACCTCACTCAGCACAGCAATTAATTGCAACTCCTGACATATTCTACTTACACTTATTGACATAATCAAAGCTGGTTAAAATACTTTTCCATAACTAAGACAGGCAAGGCAGCTGAGCCACCAGACTTTAGCCCAAGGGGGCCCATAACAGCAGCATGACACAACTAGTCTTGGAAGTCACACCTTGTCCCAAAAGGAAAAAAGTCAGTTATCCAAAACCACACAATGACAGTGACTTGGCATAAAAAGTCAAGGTATAGTCTGCATTAAAAGCCCTGATAGCAATGAACGGCCTACAAAAACTAAGCATTGGACCTCAATGCCTTACTCCAATAAGGCAAATAGAAAAAAAGTCCAGAGGAGAATAATTGTTAAATACTCCCCTGAACAGCCATCCAGTGGTCATCATGATCAGACATTTTCTAAGAACTGTATCTCTTCTAGTTTCATGTACTGAGCAGAACTGGCATGTTTACCTCAAGTGGGGCACACAAATCTGCTCCCAACTCTAATGCTATCTACTTCCAGCTAAACCATCATTTTTGAGTTTGGCCAGACATAGTGCAGCAACACAGACCATCATACAGAAGAGAGACCTAATCAATACAAAACAGCTGCACAAAGATGGAGCTCACCATCTACAGGCATTTCATCTGAACACTGGTTAAAAGGGGGAAAGACATGCCCAAAAGAGTACACAATATTAACACACTTCACTAGTTAAAGCTGAGTGACATCAGCCACATAAGGGAAGGCTGGAATATTCATGAACTTGATTGAAATGATATCATGGGCACATTTATAGAAAAGCACAAGGTCACACTATCAAACTGCATCACGAGTAATTCATCAGTTGGAAGGGTCAGAGCAGGACAAGAAAAACAAGTGACTGCAGTCACTAACACAATAGAGCTGTAAAAGGAGAGAGAATAAAAGCAAACAGAAGAACAAAAATGTAGTGGATTAAGAAAGGAGTTGGAGGTAGGAAAGGTTCATAGGCTGCTTTGGGAGAGCCTGGTTTACTTAGTGTGGGGAAAGGGACAATCAGGAATAACTTCTCCAAACATGCACACCATAGAGGGATCAACTGGAAGGAAGAGCTAAAGAACCAGCTCCAGAGAGCACACACAATTAGAGCAAGTGATATGATCAGCCATGAATAAGTTTAAGAAATAACTCACAACCTTATTCTTTATGGCAGTTTAACATAAATCAATCCTTTGGGAAATTAACAATAAAATCCAGTTCCAATTAAAACCCATATTAACTGGTGCTCACATGCTAGTCTTAAAAGAAAACCAACATATGAACTTCTGCTTAATTCATTTGCCTTTTGCACTGGGAACCTGTGCAATCTCTTTCAACAAGAGACTTCAGCTTGGCTATACATCTGACAGCTATTACTTCTTGGAAATTGATGTTTCTACAGTATTTAAGTCTGATCAAGAAGGTTGAGGAATAGAAACTAGTAGGGTGGGGAGCGTTACACAAGAACAAACTTATCGTAAATCTCAGAGCATATTTAAATAGACTACACAAAAATTATTTTGACCACAAGCTGGTCAGTGAAGGGTGAAAGCAGCCTTACTCTGTGTACACAGAGCCTTTTCAGAGGGAAGGGAGGGGGAAAAAAAAAACAAAGTACATATGAGGCACATTAAAAAAATGAAGTATGACTGATCCAGAATTGACATGTAGAAGGGGAATTAGTTTTAATGCAAAGAGAGTTAACAGCAGCACTCATAGTTCACTAACAGTTCCACTGAGGTTTGTTCTTACAGATTAGAGGTTATTACAAATACGACTGTTCGCTGAAAATGCATTTCAACATCCTGCCCCTCCTCTTCATTTCCTTCTCTGTAATCCTTTGGTTTACAGTTTCCAAACATGAACTTCAAGGATCAAGTTATTTCTGCTGTAACCCAAAGGTAAAACTATTAATACGCATTTCAAACTATGTTAGCATTACAAAACTGGACTTGACTCTCACTCTGAATGAATATAAATCAAATGATCCCTCATGGAAGGCATATTAAGTCCATTTCATAATAGGGGAAGGATTTTACCACAACAGAAAAAAACCCACCCCAGTATGACAGCAGCTAAAGCAGCCAAGCAGTACTGCTTGCAGATATCAAAGCAAAAAAAGGTTGTTTTGGTTTGGTTTCATTTTTTCAGATAAACAGAAGAAATTCTAAGTGTCGCAAACCTGTCACTTCTTACACTCTGCAGACAATATGTTGTAGCACTGGTCTGAATCTCTTTCCTATTTAGGTCACAGTTCCTGCTACTCCCACAAGTTACTGCAGGACAGAGAAACACTTCACATTGCCACTATTAGTTGCAGTGAATGCAGTAGTATATTGATTTTTGCTTTGTATGACTGTCAGTTGGTTTTGTCACAACTCAGGAGAGCAAGAGCCTGAAGTTACTTCACATGTGCACAAGAAATTCCCCAAATAGAAGATCCAGCATGTATCAATACACTCTTACCTGAAGGAAAAAAAAAGCATTTATTTAAAAAGACATTGGAAACCAAAGGCTGTATCAGGAACATCAGCTTTACAAACAGTGCTGCTCAGGGAAATAATAATTGGAAAAGACAGGCATTGAGAGCTATTCATAGACCTAGAGCACACACTAAAAAGGTTGCAGAGGACATTCCCTCCTTCCCCCTCCAGTGCTGGCATCCCCTCCTGAAGTACAATAGCATGCTTTTTTTAACCCATAGCTTTAAGGCATTGACTTCCAGACTATCAAACTGCTGACAATGGTAAAGAAAAAAAAACAAACAAAAAAACATATCCCCAAATTCTGCTTGGGAACAGGCCAGTTTTTACCCTTTTGCCATCATCATCTACCTGTGCCATACATTCTGCTTGTGAGACTTGTCTCATGGCTCCCCAGAGGTCTTCACATTTTCAGAATATGTACTAAGACAAAAAGCCAGAACCATGTTAAGTGGATTACAATACAGTAAAAGTTTCAGAACCAGTCAATGCCTGCAAAAAGAGTTTCACTAGAAAAATACAAGCACAACTCATAGCAAGTGCTGTTTCAGTAAATGCTGATCACATTTCAGCAAAGATGATCTCAGTTGAGACAGTCTGGATAGCAGTGGGATGGTCCTTTTGTTACAGCAGTGGTGTCTGGGAGCCAACAGTGGACAGGGAGATGCTGAGGGAACTCACACATCAACAGAGATGATGGATACTCTCTGAGGCCTGGCCCTCAAACATACTATGGCTACAGCTGAACCATCCAGCAAATGTCACTAGATGCCAACCTACCTGTCAGGGAATGTTTTATATAAAGCAGCTTCTGCAGCAGCCCAAGAACAGCTCAGTGTATTTATGTAGTAACTGCAGGTTCTACCCAATTGTTGGTCGTGCCACCACACTGAAGAGGATCAGAGAACCCAGTTGTACTGGATTTTTCTGGTAGAAGGCACAGATTATTTCTTACTGCCACAGTGAACATGGAGCAGGACTTAAGTGATGCTCTGCACCAGAAAGGACAACTGGTTTTCTGGACAGTTATTCTCTACAAGGGAATCTAAACAGGATTTTGACACCAGACCAAGGAGCTTGGAAAATCCCTGAACGGAAAGCAGCAAAGCTAGGCGGAGCTGCAAAGATAACTCAGAGCAGAGCCAAAGGGAACTTGCAGAACAGTAATATACATCATGCAGAACCCAAAGAGTGGCAAGCTGTGTAAACTACTTAATTCTGCACATCCTGGTCTCACGTAGTAATATAAAAAGAATTACTTCTGCTTCCAACATTCAGTGCTGTTGTCCTCCCTCCAAAAGAGAGCTTACAGCCGCAAATAATAGTCCATAACATCCTTATAAAACCTACGCACAGGCAGGCACACAGACCCAGTAAAACAGGGAAAGAAGCTGGCAACACTTAGGAGAGAAAGTTTTTAGACCATGTGGAATTAGTCAGCAGACATTGTACCAGCTTGCCAATTTTCAATAAATACAGACATTTTGTAAGGACACTTAACCGCTATTTGATAAGTGTTGACTCCCAGTGGAATAGTTCTATACTTTAGGTTTGTACCACCTAAGATTCATCCTAGAAGACAAACCCTTATGCACCAACAGAAGGGTTTCTTTTCTCAAGGCCTGTTACTGAAGGTGTTCAAGCGCAAATATCTACTTTTTTTATGAACACAGCTGGGCAGAAGAGCATCCAAATTCAACAGCAACAGAGGCAGAGACTAGAGGTTCTCCAAACCCTTTGTCAAACCATCCCCTTCAGGCAATAAAATTCAAGGTAAGAAAAACAGTCATATGTCTTTGAAAAATAACTAGGTCAAGAAAATGCTCTGCGGGGTTAGAAAAAAACCCCACACGGCCGCTTCTTAACAAAGCTTTATGACCTGTACAGCTCTGGTTTGGAATGCAGTTGTCAGTTACGTTTCAGCACAGAAAACTTGTATCTGTTCTTGACAGAAAGATCATTTAAGGAGCAAGACTGGAAAAAATGTTCCCCTCTAACACTGCTCAGCCTAAAAACCTATTTCTAACAAATTAAAGGCTCCACCAATTAGCAGTTAAGAGTGGTAAGTAAAGGACCATTTTTATTATATTGAAAGGGGGAATTGCTCATTTCTGGATTACCCAAGTCAGATGCATCTGAAATTGAGCCCTAGATGGACAGCAATTTCCAAACCCACTTCTCCTCTTTGTCTTTAAGCTATCTAGGTAATTCACCTTGTTCATGGCAAAAAGAGGTAAAAGCATCAATTTAAGACCTGCATTATCTCCAGCAACTTGGCAAACTGCAGATTCATAATCAGGTATTTACACTGTCACCACAGTAAGACAAGTCTTAGTTAATTGGGCTTGTTTATTAGAACAGGATTGGAAAAATTAAAAGCAAGTTCAAATTCAAGCCTGGTAAAGGCTGAAGGTATTGGCACAGGACCTGGTCTTTCTGCCCAAAGGATGTCATCAATTAGAATACTTGCTCCCATAAGTCTGACTACATGAGCCTCAGACATGAACTAGAACTCTTAGGAAAAGCTTTCCTGCATGAAGATCTCTCTTTTGAAAGACTTCCCCCCTTCTCAAAATGGCTGTTCCTTGGAAAAGTTAAATATTAAAAGCTCTAGTGTCAAAAAATCATCAGTAACAGAAGGAATTTCTCTAGTATTCTGCCATCCATAGAGCTATACAAAACACCATCAGATGCACTGAAATAGCACATATTTGGAAGACTACTCACGTCCAGTAGACACCAAATGCCACAGGCAGGACCCTCCCATTGAGTAGAAACCAAGTTTGATAATTAAGCATCCCAGGCTACTCTCAAAACAAGCCAAATACTGGCAACCGGAAACTTACAGTACTACTTTGAACTAAGCTAAAGCTACATAATCTTTGATGTATCAAGGATTCTTCTGCTCATCTAAATCAATATGAAGCTAATGCTACATGCACACCAATAGAGGCAAAATAAATCAATATAGTAATTATTTTTAATAGACTAAAGCTTAGTCTCTGCTGTCCTAGAATATACTCACAAGAACTAAACAAACAAGAAAAAATCCCAACAGGTAACCCTGTGAGAGCAATTAATGCTACTTTTGTACCACGATATAAAAAGCTGGCATTTAAAGGTTTCATGTATTAGATAACATTATAAACTGGGTAGAACATGTTTCTCTAAGCCACTTCACTAAAAGGAAAAATACCTGTCAGATGCTAAAGCTTAGCAGGAGCAGGACACTAATTATCCATGATTCATTAGCCATCCGACAGTCTGTTATTGCTTCCTCACATGGAAAGTTCTTAGGGACTGTCATATTCTGAAGCCTGGCAGTCAGATGACTCACTGAGACAAAACATTATTACCAAAATATAATCCCTGTTTCATACAGACATTGTAATCACCATTGTATTTGAAAGATGAAAACAAGGAAAAGGAATTCAGCTTCTCTTCCTCTGAGTCCTCCTTCATACAAAACTCAAACCACAGGGGTGGTGAGGGGAGGGGAGCAAAGAAAGGAAAAACAAATACTAAACTGGTTTCCATAACCAAGCCCTCCATAGTTTCAAAGCAGACTGTATGTACAACACTAACATGCTGCAGGATGACCACAGGAAAACACAGCTTCAGAGAAGGTAATACATTACCACCAAAGCCTTGCACACTGCCATTTGCTTAAGGACATCCTTGGGAAAAAAAACAACATAAGAATTCAAGTATTTGGAGAACCTAAATTTAAAATTACACAAGTGTGGATGTGAAATGAAGTTTTTCCACAGTTAGCATATCTACGTAACAGAATAAAACAAGAAAACTAAAGCAAGTGTAACAGATCTGTAATTAAGAATAGGAGTTTAACAGAGTTACTTTTTTTCCCCACCTACAGAGCTTTCTGGGAAAAATTAATTCAAGTTCCCAATAAGCACTTTATTGAGTGGGACCGGGGCAGTCTCAATCTCAAGTACACCCCAGATTCAAAAAGAATTGGGAGGAAGTTGACAAGTAGTTTCAACACCCTATTTTGTATTTAATTAAAGATGCCCTTTTCTCCAGCTGTATTCAACTGTAGAATTTCTAGTTCAACTGCAGAACTTACCTGAACTGTAAAGTTCAAAAAACTGCTATCAGAGATATTTCTACTTGAGAAAAACAATACACTTTTTTAAAAAGGAAAATAAATACTGAAAGCCTTGAAATCCAGGCACCCTTTCCAGTTCCCTCTGTTGGGACTCAACGTCTACCATCAAGCAAAGAAGATCCAAAACACATTCACCCAGTCTCCTACACCTGCTCTGCCAGGAAGCCCTCACAGCTTACACCATCTACTCCATGGATTGCAAACAAAGGTTCACACAGACTGTTCAAAAGGAAAGGCAATTCCACAGGGCAGTGTCTCTGACAGTTAAACCCACAGCATTTTTTCTCCACTTTGAGCTGAGTTGCATGTTCCTTACACACACCTGGATAAAGCCCACAGATTTTACATGGAAAGCTGAGACAAGTAGCTACATACCAAAACACCATCTGGGATCTTGAGCCCTATGAGATTCATTGTCAAATTCAGTTGTAACCTGTCCTCTGCATTTCTTACAGGCAGATATTAGAAGGTTTATACAGTATTTGCTGCCCCGTGAAAGAATGGTATAATCTAATATCTTTTGCCATTTTAGGAACCTAAACTGTTCTCACTTCCACAAAAACTCATCACGGCACACTAATGAAGTAAAACCCATACTTGAAAAGTCTCTGCACCTCTCCATCAGCATTAAAAACTCCTAATGTTTGCTCTTCCAAAGGCCCTTTAAAGTCAGTCATGGCACGAAGGTTGTCCTCAGGCAATGCCTCTACACACATTTTGGGTGAAAGACACAGCACTTTGTACAAGAGTACTTCTGATTTCACCTGGTACAGTGTCTGAACTTATTTTAAAAAGCTAAACCTTAGATTGCTATGTTGCTTTGCTAGGTATTAAGCATAATATCCAGTTTCAAAAATAAAGACTTTTCAAGCACTTCAAATTAGAAAAACCACCTGGGGAGGGATGGAAAATGAACATCAGTTTTGCAACACCACAGTGTTAATAGGAACTATATAATTATAGGTAAGCCTTTTAACTGATGTTAACAAAGTCACTCTTGAAACAGAAAAATTTAGAGACCTCCTACGTTACTTTCACACAACAGATGTGTGGTTCATCTATTTCAGTTTAGAAGGATGAAAGAGCCATACAACTATGCCTGAAAATGACAAAATCCAACTCAAAACTGATTGTCAGATAGTAACATAACACCCAGTGGAAAATACAGATTTCTGACAAGGTTAAAAAGCTGTCTTTAAGCTTAAGTCAACTACTTATGCCACAAATGCATACTCTAAAAATAGTTTCATGCCTCCCTGAAAATACTATTGCTATTTAAGCAAGTTCCTGCTCAAACAATGGACACAGCAAGAGACAAGTACTAGATGCTATACATGATTAAGAAGTTTAAAAGAATGCTATACTGATTTATAACAGCATAAAATAAAGTTGTGCTGGTTTGTTTTGGTTTTTTTTAAATATGTTTGGAGTTTAAGTCTACTTACAGGCTTTTTGTTCTGATGGAATACATGTTAAGGAATTTTTTCTTCAGTGGTTTTTTTTTTGTAAGTTTTCAAAACAGCAGTTTATTTTTAACACAAGAACTTGAACATACTAAGTAGGATCTGTATAACACTTCACAAACAAGCGCAAATAAAGCTTAAGATGACTGAAAAGGTTTATCACTTTCGAAAAAATACTCATTTCATTAACCTATTTTACTGGAGTAGTTTGAAGAGGCTTAAATTATTCAGAGACCTAACTATTAGCAAAAGTTATAGTCTAAACATTTAACTGGAAATGGAGATCTAGCTGAACACTTCAGCTGGTCCTACTTAAGTCCTCAAATCTCTGCAAGAATCCCTAAGTACCTGACTTATTTCTTAGAGTAAAAACATACTGCTCACTCATAATTTTTCTAACTCACGAAAAAATATTCCAAGAAAAAAAGAACAACCATTAATAAATTTTTCACTAAACAGAAAGGTGTACCTGGATACAGGTTCATAGGCTTTAGGCACTCACACTTAATACCTGCTATCCCTCCTTCTGCTCCTGCAGAATTTGCTTTCAAATAGAGACTAAGAGTTCACATGTTTTCATTAACTAGAGGATCAGGAAGTTTAAAGTTCTATTTTCATGAACTATTATCATGACAGTAGGAAAGAGATCCAAAAACACATGCCACTATCTTAAGGGAGTCTGAATGAGTTTTATAGCTTAAGCAAAATTGCCTTTGCTCCCCACAAAAGGCTCTTTATCTGCTAAGGAAACTGCATCCCTGAAGGCATTCAAAAGGCTACAGTGGACCAAATACTAGAGAAATATATATTGTGGGAAGTAATCATGCACCAACAGAATGAGACAGGATTAAGACATCTCACCCGTGATTTCCACAATTGGATTTTACAGAGTCATAGCACAAACTGACTCAAACTGCTGTACATTATGTTTTATTTCATTTGAGGATATGGGTGGTTTAATCACACTACATAGCAGATTCTTATTGCTCAACTTCAGAGAAGCATATTTAACACACAGTTCAAGTCAAAATACTTAGAAATTTATTAGACATCTGTTATCCAGACAGATTCAGAGCTCAGTAACATCTGAGCTGTTTCACAATGACAATGGTGTGGGACTGTTGCTGGCAATTACTGAAGTTTGCTCAAGAAGTTTCTCCCTTTCATAAATGCCACAGAAGTAGACATCTCAAGAAACTGCTCCAACCTTCCATATACCTGTTCCTCTGCAAAGAGAATTTCTTCCTGATCCTGGTAATTATGTAGTTTGACTAACCTTTAGCAGATCACAGCTGACTTGCACTTCATTGTTCAAACTCCTGCAGGCATAGCAGCAGTTTACCTTCACTCTGCTGAAGCTCAGAAAACCTAGTTACACCTTAACTGTATTAATTTCCATTCAGACATCTGTCCTCTAAAACATAAGGTTACCCTTAAAGAAAAAACACACTTTGGAAATACTGAAGTCTTTACCCTTTTACATGTAGGGGTACACTTGCACAAGTAAACAGTAGAAACATTTTCCTTGAGGTCCATTGATGACAACTTCTTTTCAGCTATAAATTATGTGCATGCCTAGAATTACACAAAATGGATTTAAACCACTGATTTACTTAGCTGGACAATTTTGAGAAAATTTGATATTTAAAATACAGACGATGTTACCTTTTCCTTCCTTGGTTTATGATCACTTACAGAAATTACTAACACAGGAAGAAAAGGAAAAAAGTCCCAGAACTATTCTCAAAGCAAAGGTAGGCCAGGATTAGTTCTATTTTTCAAATGTTAAGTTAATGGCTCCCCTGGGAATGGGTATTAAACTTTCAAACAGGAACAAAATTTCTCTCCCTGGCTCAGTTGCTTCATTCATAGTTGTTCTTTTTGGTCCTTAATCTTATACAAAGGCAAACTACCAGGGTTGCATATTTACATTTGCTACCATTTTACTGATCCCAATCAAATCCAGCCCAATCCTTCTCTACATATTACTCATCTGTATTGTATTTTCCACAAACCATATTCCAAAAGCCAAGGGCATCAAGGGTGCCCTGCAGCAGAAGATAACCCCACACAGCGCAAGGACATGTACCATCTATTTTATCTGAGAAGCAGTGCACCATCAATGCACCACTGAATTGCGATGTGTCATCCACAGGTAGGGAAAAAAAATCAGACCTTCATTCTGACTAAGAGATGCTGTAGTACATCTTGCAAGTGCACCACAAGAACTTCAGTGATTAAGACCTGCAATCGTATTAAATGTCTTCCCCAAATCACACTACACTGGCATGCAGGGCAGAGAACAGCCTTTGCTGACTCCACTGTATCCACACACGAATTACATCTACCCTAAATAACCTGTTTGTTCCCATTTTGACAGGAGGATACAAGCTTTACATAAGCATCTCAAACTATTTAAAGCAACATGCTTACTATTTACAGAACACAATCTGAATGAACTTCATGAGCCAGTGTTTGACCTACTTTAGCCAGTGCAGGTCTGACTCACAGGACACCCTGCTTGCTTTGTAAGGGACTCTATTATAATTTCTTTATCTTGTACATGCTGAAACAGCAGCCTAGGATAAAGCCTAACACAGGAGAACAGCTACTTCACTACACTACTCACATGTATGAAAACTGTCTTCTCCATGTCCATTCTTGGGTTCTATTTACAGCACTAACACTGACTGTGCAGCTTAGGAACATTAACCCACTTTGCTGTAGCATAATCAAAATGAACAAATTTGCTGTATCTATGCCTAACAGGGCATAACTCAAAATCTTCTGGACAACAAGAATTCTAGTAATCAAAGAGAACACTTTGGAGCTTATTGTGCTTAAACTTCGTAAGGTCACAGTATGGTTAATTCATAAACCTGTCCACACACTGACCATTAGAGTAACCTCAAGGGGCAAAAAAACTAAAATCAGTGTCTGGTAGCTCTCAGATTGCAACCATACATTTTGTAACCGTGGTTTAGATAGGTATCTAAAATAATTAGTATTACAGCTCACCCTTGTATCTATTCACATTGGTTTCTGCAGACTGTCCCACAAAAAAAGGAAAACTCAAGTAAACAGATGCAGAAATTGCAGACGATCAGGAACTACACCAAGGAAGTCCCTGCTGGAAAAGCAACACTAACTTGACCCAAGTTCAGATGCAGCACTGCTGGTGTGTTCTGCCCTTTATTAAGTACTGTTTCCTCATCAAACCCTTCAGGGAAACATATCCACCCCCAGCATTCAATCCTAATTTGTGTACATTTTCAAACTGCCATGGAAATCACTATCAACTAGTCCTTCTGTTCATTCTCACACATAAGTGATACTAATTTTGCTGTTTAGGTCAAAATGGACATCTTTGACTCATGTTCACACTCATTCCTGCGAGAAACCCTCCTTAATACACAGAGGCACTACACCATTGTGACCGACAGCATGAAGTCAATCACAAGGCAGAGACAATTTTAATACAAGTATTTTGCCTATCTGAGACTTTAAACTCCAATAAAGATAGTAAATCAAGCATTCAGGTATGTACATGTGATGATGACCTGTTTACAAAAATTAAACTATTGTGCAACACTGCAAAAGCCCAATACGTAGAATTAAAGAAAGCAAACCACCAACAGCAAATAGCTCTATCAATAGTTTGAACCACTAATGCACTGTGAAGCCCTCAAGATACACAGTAGCAGGAACCAGGCCATGCTGGAGGAAGTATCATGTTGCACATTCATTGTTCCTGCATCCCTCAAAGCAGCTGTTCTGGTCAGGCAGGGTGCCAGCTACAGCTTTGGCCTGACCTGGTGTGGCACTCAGGATGTCTCTCAGTACCAAGAAAATCCACTAGTATAAAATCCATCTGACTTTAAACCATTTCTAAGAAGAGAAGCCCCCTGCGCTAGGAAATCACAACTGCAGTCCCTGAATTCCTTCACTGTTTAGAGACCTCTAAAACTTATCATTGTGTTGCCTTATCAAGTCTAATGTTAATTAATGCATGACATGCCATAGCACTGAATAGTTGAAACTATTACTTGTGTGGATAAAGCCAGGTATTTTGTATTAACTATTTAAACAGAACAAAGACCACTTCAAATAACAGGCTACTGTAGTTTGGTATTTTTAAGTACGATACCAGGATTATTACTTTTTGGAACCTCATGCCACCACACTGGGGGAGGAGAAGCACAAGAATGTTAAACACCAGAAAGACTTCAAACTACAGTGTGTTGTTTCATCTGAAACAGAATTAAGTCTCACTGTCACTGTCAAACTTGCTTACACACTAAAATACACGTGTAATCTCTTGGCTGTTCTTTACTTGTTGCAGCTCAGGATCAACAGATGTAATTCATGAAGCAGAACATTGGAAAAAACTCAGCAGTTTCCACTTCAGTAAAGAAACATTTCTGCCCTTCTACTGCAGTTACCAGTCTAAACACCACCTTTGCTCATTCTGTGGCAGCCTCTCAGATGGAGTATATTACCAGGACAGCACAGGTCCAAAGAGGCTCTTTGTCATACAGTCACCTTCAAACTCCAGGGTGTGGGGATGCCTGCACTCATTGGAACAGCTTCTTATTTGGGTGATCATGAACAAATACTCAGGAGGCACAGATTCTGGTGTCCTACAACTCATACAGCTCTTCTTGCTCAAGTAACTGAATAAAGTAATTTTGAGCCCTTAGGGGCTGAAAACAGCTATCATATTTTGTTATCTTTCCTTACAGGCTTTTCCACTTGTTTTTACAGCTGTCTTCATGTTCTAGAAGGTCTGATGTTTCACAAGTTTGTATTTTCAGCTTCTAGTCCAGAAAAAGATCCTTCCAGAATTTAACAGTATGTGAGAGCTAAGCAGTGGTGTACAGCAGTCTGCCTGATCGTTTTGTTCTATTTCCACCTACATGAATCACTCACTTTACTGGATATTAATGTAGCATTTTACATGAGAACTGAAGATATGGCATATTCCTTCCCAAGAGAGCACGAAAACCTAAAACAGAGGGAGAGTGCAGTAAAGTGTGAAGGTCTGTGGAAAAATAAAATTGAAGGACATAGAAATAAACAGTTGATGGTGTTAAGAGCTGCCTGATTTCTTTCCTTTTTTAAATAAAGGCACAAATTTTAATATTAAAGAGGAAGGAACAAGCCATGAACAAGTACAGAAATTAAGGTAAGGTAGGGATGGATTCATTTTCTTACCTACAAATTCTAAGCTTCAAAAGCAATGACAATGGAAACTGTTTTGGGAATTAAACTTTTGATTTTCTAGCACTAATATTTAGTAAATTAGTATCCACTGAAGCAGGAATCACTGAGTTTGTTTTCAGAACTCAACTAGTAAACAAAAAGTTCAGTAATGCAAAAAACCCCAAAACAAACAATAACACCAAAACAGAAACAAGAAAATAAAACACAAAACAACAAATACCTTTCATCCCTTTCTTCTGCCTCTAAAGCTTCACCCAACCACAGCTATTCAAGATTTTCATTCAGATAAAACAGTCCTTGCTTCAGGTTAAGGTAAATAAATAATTTAGTTCTGATAAATATTGATTTGAGAGAATTCTTTGCTGAAAAGCCTTGAGCAAGTTCCTCTCAGGACTCCAGAGCACTGGCACTTCAGAAGTGTCTGCAGCCTCAACCCTTTCCTCTTCACATAGCTGTGGCTCCAATACACCACTGCAATACAAAACCAATACAAAGCAAGAATTCTCCCTTCCCGGCACCTTCAGACCTACTATATCAGCATAGCTGACCCACGTGAAGTTCTCCACAAGAATTATTATCTAACTGCTGACCTCATTTTGAGCAACAACTTGATAAGTTGAGCTTTTTAGGAAGATTTGAGAACATCAAAATGTTTGCAGTAAAGATTAGAACAAAAGTCCTTAAAAGTGCTTTTTTTTCAACAGAGGTCTTTCATAAACTGACTTAGAAGTGAATTTGAAATCACAGAAAAAGTATTTTTGGAAACAATAAGGAGCCATCAAGATATATGAAAGAAAGGTCTTATTGAACTTCGCCTAATCGTAATCCTGATCTTCACTGAGCTATATGCAGATATAGGACAAATCCACTTCTTGCATGACACTTCAAAACAAGCCTTCTGTAGTATTAGTTCATCATATTCTGCACAGAAGTAATTTTGTTTAAGACCACAGTGTAAGTTTCAAAGCATAAACATCTGCCAGGATTTGGGGCATGGGGAGAAGATAAGATATGAAGACTGCTAACAGTATCATGGGTAAGCAAGCTGTCATTCTAATAAAAAAACCCCAACATCTCTTGTAAACTTAATACAGTTTTTACTTCAAATGTTTTCAGTACTTGCCTAGTTTTTAAACAGATGTTTCCATTAAAGTTTAGCATGTTTGGAAACCGATTTATATCCAAACTCTCCTTTGTGCCTTTGATTAAATACACAGTAGTATCTCTACTGAAAGAGCTGGAAAAAACCCACCTATCAGGCCACTGTAGTATGAACTTTGTTGCATAAACTGCTCAGCTTATCATGAAAACATTTCAAAATAGGTCTTACAGGGAAAAGTAGTCAAGACTGGCTGAATATTATTCTCATGGTATAATTCCGCAGCAAATCTAAACAGCCAAAAAACTGCCTACAGACACAGGCTGTTATCAGATTATCTCCATATATATCCATGCTATATGGGTTATTTAGAAGGTATGAGATCTGAGCAATTGAAACTCTTCTGCCAGTCTGAAATACTGCAAACACCTCCAGAGCCTGAAGAATGCAGGCATCAAGTCTAGCTGGAGATAACAAAAAAAAAGGGCAAGTTCTGAATTTTACATAGAGAAACCTGCATCAGACCACACACGCAGTTGAAAGGCAAATCCGATAATACTTCTGGTCTAGATTAGCAAACTAATCCCAGCAGTGACTAACACAGAGAAACAGGTAAGATCTGATTAGCTATGTAGTAAACTTGCATCTTAAAACTCTGAACACTGTCTAGTCATACCTAGAATAGAACAGGTTACCAGCCTTGTCAATAGGCAGACATTGTTCTGTATGGCTTGTCAACCCACTACGTATCCCTAGAGCTCCATCAAAAAAGTATTTAAATTTAAAGAAAAAAATCCTTTAAGCTATAAGGAAGTTGTCTCACAAAAGTACAAGAGATGGACAGATGCCATCGTAGAGACATTTAGCTACGACCTTCCAAATTAGACTGCTCAGTTCAATATCTTACTAGTATTTTCCCCACACATTTTTATTTAAAGCCTACAAACACCACAGTACCACAAGCTGGACATTTTACCTATTCTAGTCTGCTTTTCTTTTGCACAGTGCAGGCACACTGGTGCACAACTATGCCCTTTCCTTACGTTTTTATTGCTACTTCTGCAACCTGTCTCTTCCCCACGACTCTGAACAGATCTACTCACACAAACCTTCCAAGTCTGGTTATCTGCTGAAAGCAGTAGGGTTATGTTCACAAGCATAAGTGTTCTCTGACCATAACACTCAATTTTACATGTTAAACTGCAGGACTCAACTCTGCGGACATAGAGGCTCCAAAAATTGAGCTGTGTACATGCATTTGTATTACAGGCAAAGTTTTAGGCATGAACTAAGTTTATGTTTTTTATATTAGCACCTTTACTCTTGTGAGGAGAGAAACAGAATTCTGAATAACTGGGAGTAAAACACCTCTCCATTGAGCTGGAGCACCAGCAGTTCCCATATTATAGCACTGTCTCTATTTCCAACAGCTTGTTAGCAGTTTCTTTAGTTAATCCATTTATATATAGGCTTGCTTGCTCTTACTGAGCTTTATGGAATTATTCAAACTGTATGTGAAGGCTTAAACATTTGAAACAAGATTATTTAGAAATCACTGCATCTGGGAACACAGTGACAAGTTTTTTGCTACCCTGTTTACTCCCTTTCCCATGGCTTCCTTGATTTTCAAAAAAATCAAGCCATTTTTCTCTGGCTTCTGCTTCAAGCACCTTTTCAGAGCTCTCTGCACTCTGGATCAAGTAGACTGGACTTCAAGAACCGGGTTTTGCAAGCAAAATGTAACTTACTATAGGATATGGTACTGGCAAGTACAGGCAGCCTGCTACCCTGCTGAAGGTGGTATTCATCAGTGCAAGGACACAAGCAAGCCTGCAACAACTACAAATAAGTGCAGCTTATCTAGAAACAGCCTTCCTGCAAGAGTTCCCTTCCCACACTTGAGGAAAGTAAAATCTCACCCGTGTCATTTTAAAAAAGTCTAACGATGGCCTGTTCCATCGTACATCCTCCTCCCGTCTGCGCTTCAGCCGGCTTTTCTTTTCGTTCAGAACACAAGGCTGAGAGCGGCACCTCAACAGGCCCTGACGCCGGCTGAGCTCGGGTGTGGAGGTGGGAGTGCTGTTGGCTGAAGGCAAGAGATTTCCTGTCTCGGTGATGTGCTCCTGGGAGAGGGAGAGGCGGCGCCTTGGGTTAAAGTCACAAGGGCCTCCGGAATTCCAGCGGGTACTGGAGCTCGTGCTGCCCTCGCTGCTGTCCACAAACCCGCTGCTGGCAGAGGAAGGTCTGGGTACTGGTGATGTGTTGAAGCTGGTGATAGTGAAGACGTTATTTAGGGACAGTATGTTTTGTGGCAGACTGATGCTTGTGCTTCTCTGTAAGGTTGCACTTCCATGACTGTTGCAGCGCTGCAAGGTCGCACTGCCGCCGCTGTTACAGCGTCTCTTTGACACAGGAGTCCAAACCTTGGAATTGCCAGGCTTCCATGGTGACCGACAGCGAGCCAGCTCATCTGGCTCCGAGAGGGACCTACAGTGGCGCTTTGTTGGTGGTGCCAAGGGCTGACCGGAGTTTTCATTAAGGTTTAATTCACTTATCCATCCTGACACCATGGATGTATTGGAAGATTCCTGCTGCCACTGCAGACTACCATTACCGGCAGTGGTGGTGCTGAACGGGCACACTGGGAAAGGGTAAGCTGAATTCCTTGTTGTGTCAGTCTGGATTGGGTAACCCCCATTTAAAGCTCTCCAAGGACTGTCTTCTGAAAACAAAAAAAGACACAGGTGAAAGATGAAAAGGGGAAAAGTGATTTGTTTTAAACTTAGTTCAATGTAAAACCACCAAAGCCAAGCTCAGAAGGATGCACCACAAATACCCAGATCTTAATCAAAATTTCACGCTACAGTTAAGCATTCACTCAAAAAAGTTAGTAAACTCCAAAAACACAAAGACCAAAGTATTTCAGGAGCCAACCCAGGCATTCCAGTATATATGTCCCCTGTTAATACTACTTCCTGTATACTGAATGATTACAGCACTTTCTCAGAGAACAGGGTCATTTTCCTAGTGCATAGCACATATCACAATTAAAACATAACAGTGAACAACCTCAGGAACAACCAAAATGGATTAACAAGTAATGTGAGAATCCATCACAGAATTTTTATTCTTATTTCTTTATGAAAGAGCAGGGTAATCTCTTCAGACTGCTGCCCATCATTTGGTTGCTATGTTTTTCTATTAAGAACATCTTAAAGAAAACTTGCAAAGGGTGTCTGCATTCTGTGTGTGAAAAGCTTTAAATTAGAAACAGCTTAAAGTTAAATCAGATTGCAGATTGTTGCCTTTCCCCCACTACAATTTGGATATAAGTAGAAAAAAAAAAAACTCAATTCAATGCATAAAATAAAGTGAGTATCCCTTAAGAACCTCCTGCAAATTTTACTGTGAATGCAGACATAGTGCACAACTTCTCATCTGAAGTGGCAATGCTGGGTTAAAAGCAGTCTGCCAGTGCAGCCTCTCACTCTTTTGTGAAGCATTTCTTTGAGAACATTCTGCACATTTTACAGCTGTTCCTCCACATTATACAATGAAGTGTAAGAAGAACTACAGCAGACTTCGGATTTGCAAATTGAAAAGCAGCAAAACTGTTGGCCAGCTAACAGTGCTTCATGCTTGGTTAGAAAATTTGCTAATTTAAACCAATTAGCCAAGTGAGTTTCACTTATCCTGGCTTTAAAGAAAGAATATTTAAAATAGCACAGTTTTCCCATACGCCTATTTAGGAACCTAGATGCAGTCTAAACATCAAATACTAGTATATTCCTATGTTTGACTGGCTAAACTAAGTTTTAGGGTAGTTAACAGATAAAAGATTTGCTGAGTAGCTTCAAAAGTTGAAAACCCAAATAGTTGTACATGTTCCATGCCCAAAGTATGTCATGGATTATCCTGTTTATTTGGATTTTATTTAAAGAACACCCTATTGTCTCAAAATCATTTAACTGTGCAGACAGCTGGCCTATTCAAACATGTTTTATTAGAATTCCTCTGTCCTTCCTCCTCTATTCTTTCTGATGGGTACAACCACATACTGTGCTTTGCCTTAAGCATGCAAGCTCTTCAAGGCAGGGACCATCCATAATTCAATGCAAGTAAAAGAGCCAACACAATGGAATCCAGTTAGTGTTTGAAACTCCTAGCATCTACTGTAGGACAATTTCCTAGCTTGGACTGGCCTGATCTTTAAAAATACTTTGGAAGCTTTCTGCCAAGCTGAGAGTCTGGTTTAAAGTTTACTATAAAAAAAAATCAAGAGTTGCACCTGTGTTTTAATTGTTTATGTGGTAGAAACACCTACTCATTTAAGCTGGAAAAGATCTCTAAGATCCATTAACCTAACACCAAGTCCACCACTAAACCACGTCCCCAGGTGTCATATCTACACATTTAAATACCTGCAGGGAAGGTGACTCCACCACTGTCCTGGGCAGCCTGTTTCCAATGCTTGACAAACTTTTCGGTCAAGAAATTTTTTCTAATATCCAATCTAAACCTCCTTGGGGCAACTTCAGGCCATTTCCTCTTGTCCTGTTCCTTGTTACCTGGGAAAAGAGACCAAACCCCACCTGGCTACAACCTCCTGTCAGGGAATTGTAGAGACAAATAAGCGCTCCCTTGAGCTTCCTTTTCTCCAGGCTGAGCCTCCCCAGCTCCCTCAGCTGCTCCTCATAAGATTTGTGCTCCAGAGCCTTCCCCAGCTCAGTTGCCCCACACTGAGCAAGGGTTCTGAGGTGTGGCCTCCTCTGTACCCAGCACAGGGGAGCAATCACTGTCCTGCCCCAATGGTCACACTATTTCTGGTGCAGGTCAGGAAGCCACCGGCCTTCTTGCCCACCTGGGCACACTCCCAGCTCAAGTTCAGCCACTACTGACCAGCACCCCCAGGTCCTTTCCCACCAGGCACCTTTCCAGCCACTCTGTCCCCAGTCTGTATCATTACAGGGGGTTGTTGTGACCCAAGGGCAGGACCTGGCACTTGACCTTGTTGAGCCTCGGATCACTGGCCTCTTCCCACCAATTCAGCCTGTCCAGATCCATCTGCAGAGCCTTTCTGTCCTTCAAAAGATCAACAGCCCTACCCAACTTATCTGCAAACTGACAGGGTGCCCTGGATCCCCTCATCCAGATCACTGATAAAGATACTAAACAGAACCAGCCCAAACACTGAGCCCTGGGGGACACCACTGTGACTGGACACCAGCTGGGTGCAACTCCACTCCCCACCATCCTCTGGGCATGGTTTTCTGCCCCCTGAACAGTGCACCCACCCAAGTCAAGAGCAGACAGTTTCTCCAGAAAAACACTGTGGGGAAACTGTCAAATGCTTTACTAAGGTCCAGGCAGACAACATCCACAGCTTTTCCCTCATCCACTACACAGGTCACCTTGCTATAACAAGGGGAACAGGTTGGTCAAGCAGGACCAACCTTTCATAAAGCTGTGCTGGCTGGGCCTGTAGTTCCCCAGATTCTCCTTTAGACCCTTCTGGTAGATGGACCAGGACCTTTCCAGTGAGCCAGGACTGCTATTAAGTGATGGAGAGTGGCTAAGTATGATGGCTATAAGCTGATTCAGAATCCCTGGAGGGATCCCATCCAGCCCCATAGACTTGTGCATGTCTCAGTAGTGTAATAGATCACCAACCACTTCTCCTTGGATTGTGGGGCTTAATTCTGCTCCCCCCCCATCCCTATCTTTCAGCTCAAGGGCAGGGATGGAGAGTAGAACAACTGGTCTTGCTATTAAAGACTATGGCAAAGAGGGCACTAAACACCTCAGGCTTTTCCTCATCCTTTGTCCATTCTATCCTTCACTGGATGCAGGGAAAAAGTGACTCCTCAGCCTTCATTTTGTTGCTGATGCATTTACAGAAGTTTTTTTTTTTTTTAAATCGTGCTTCATGGCAGAAGCCAGAAGAAATTCTTGTCGGATGCTGGCCCTACTAATTTTCTCCCTGCACAACCTCACAACATCCTTGTAGTCCTCCCAAGTAGCCTCCCCTTCCTCCAAAGGTCAGCTCTCCTCTTTTTTTAACTTCAGTTCCAGTCAAAGATCTTTGTTCAGTCAGACCAATCTTCTTCTCCACTGGCTCATCTTTCAGCACATGGGGACAGCCTGCTCCTGTTCCTTTAGAACTTCCTCCTTAAAGCACATCCCACCTTCCTCGAGTCCTTTGTCCTTCAGGACTCCCTCCCACAGGACTCTGTAAACCAGCCAACTAAACAGGCTGAAGTCTGCCCTCCAGAAGATCTCCTGATCCCCTTCTTTACTTCTCCAAGAATCAAACCCCCAGATTGCTATGTACAAGACAGCCCCTAAGCATCAGCCCCTCTCTGTTCACAAACAGCAGGTTCAGCAGGCCATCTCCTCTGGCTGGCTCACTCACCAGCTGTGTCAGAAGGTTCTCCTCCACACACTCACTCCAGAAACCTCCTAGACCATTTTCTCTCTGCTGTATTGTATTTCCAGCAGACATCTGGGAAGTTGAAGTCCCCCATGACAACAAGGGCTAGTGATCATGTGACTTGTCCCAGCTGCTTGTAGAGTATTTTATCTGCTTCTTCATCCTGGTTGGGCGGTCTGTAACAGACTCCCACCAGGATACCTGCCTAGCTGGTAATGCTGCTTTAAGACAAGACACAGTTTTCCTTTGAAACCTCACATAAACCAAGATTCACATTTTATGGGGAATCCCAATCGGCAAATAAAAATTTTCCACGCTTAAAGACAACAGTACATGAAAAATCTCAAGTCCATCCCTTAATAAACCAGTTCAAAGTTTAAATACCAATAAGCAGAATTTTTAATTTTGCTTGATAAATCTTACTTTTATTGCAATAAGACCAAGGAGGAATAAAAGCAAGTAACACTTGTATGAGGGCACTGGACTTCAACTTGTGGTTTGCATCATGCCGAATATTCTACACGGCAAAGAGTATAAGAAGGAGCATGAAGATTTTTACTAGCTGAGCAACCTGAAGAGATGTTTAACATGAAAAACAGCATTACTGTGCTTCTGTACACCAGGGTAGATATTGAACGAAAAAGTGTTACAAGGGCTTTTTACTATGCAAAGCAGATCACAAGCACAAAACTAACAACCAGCTATTCCCAGTATTGTTCAAAGACCAGCTTAAACCAGCAGGCTCTACAGCAGCATGCTCCATCCCCCTCACCTTATTTACAAAAGAAAGGCTGCTTGCTATACCAATTACTTCAGTAAAACACAGCTAAGGTTTCTGAAGAACTTACCATTGATTTCAAAAGGGAACAAGCTGCCACTTTTGTTCAGCTTCTCAGATGAGTACTGAAATCAGAGAAAAAAAGTTTTTAACTGTGGGAAGAGTCGGCATTCACTTCAAGAAAACTGCATGCACTTTTCAGTTTCCCTATATGTGCACTTAATGCCTTTAAAAGAATGGTGGTTTGCTGCACATATCAAAGAAATTCTCTAACAGCTGATCTTTATAAATAAAGCTTCTGGCATCTAATTATTTGTAATGTTTTCTGATATATTGCTAAGCATCAAACTGTTTCAAGAGTTGCAACATTAGCTCCTGTGAATAAACTGGAAAATTAAGAGCGATAATTCATCCTTAATGAAAAAGCTTTGATCCAATTCTCATTTCAGTGGAGAGGAAATTACAATCTGGCAGTTGGGTTTCCATTTTCAATCTTAAGGCTAGAAGGCAAAACACTTCATCTTCAACTAAGAGACAGGAAGAGTTTTATCTAAATTAAATACACAAGCTTCGGAGGTTCACCACCATGCACGCTGTTCCAATCAGGCTTTGCTAGTATTTTACATTTTCTTATAATAAATGTAGCAAAATGTTTTCTTATTTCTTCGAAGTAGAAAAGCCATTGGAAAAAAAAAATCTTTCCTGTCTCAAATACATTTTTTTGCACAGTAAGACTAGTGTGCAGAATGTTTTCCATTTTCTTCACTAATTTTACCTAGAAAATATTTCTTAAGGGCATTCTTAATAGTCTAGATTTCTCAGACAAAGCATAGAGCTTGCCAGCCAGCCTCCTATAAAGGAACTATAAATAAATGGCTCATGGCTCCATCAGCCCAAGGGTCATTATTCACTCTCCCACCACTACCTCAGGATGGAGAGGAAGATTGCTTCAAAAGAGAGCAGCACACTTTATGTGAATATTGTTCTTTGTGTATTGCCAAAGAAGATAGCATTGTATGTACACTTCCTTTCCAGATACAAAGTCAATTTTTAAACAAACATCCTTGGGCTACAAAGCTTTTTATTTTGCTGTACAGCACCACAGTGTTAGTGACAACTTTATATCCTTGAGCCCCACACAAAAGAAACACTAAGCTACCGTAATATTCCCTTGGTGTTATTGTTTCAGAGGTAGGAAATAATGGAGCGGATGAAAGGATAGGGCAGCAATCAGGTTTTTCATCTTATTTTTTATCAGCATCTGCATATGAGAAGTCTCACTCGACATTGGCATCTCTAGATATAAATTTATAACTTCCTTTTAAATAAGCTACTTTAAGTAAACAGCAGAACCCCAAGTTTGAATCTCCCTTGGATTTGCTATTAATCAGCCCTATTCAAGCCACTTGAAGACTGCAACCAGCCAGTTATATAGTATCCACATTTCACAAGTCAATATGAATGGTTTACTCTAATCAGCTACCCAGGCTTCACACAGAACACAAGAGTAACAGTAGTCGTTACATTTCAGCCGTACCTGAAGGGGAAACTAACAAATTAAATGACTTAAAGATAAGATTTTCCAGCAAATTCCTCCCCTCCAGCCTTCCATAAACAGAAAGTAATACCAACCTATCCAACTACTAGATAGTAGCCAAGGGAAGTGGTTTTTTTGGAACAAAATTCTGTGTCAAAGTGTTATAGCAAATTTATCTTGAACCACATGGAAAATGGCAGTAAGATGACTTAGTATTAGCATAATAATCAGGGATGTTTAAGAGATTATTTATTCACACAGGCCAAGATATTCAAGGCTTAAAAGGACCAGAACATCAAGGATGATCCTGTGTGGCAATTATTAAATTGATATTGAGTTTTTACAGGTAGTTTTCATCCAAATGCATCGAAGTTCTCAGGAGTGTCCAAGTGATTTGATTACCTGCATTTTAACCACTTTTAAAAGTCTTGCCCATCAGGTAGAGACTAGACTACTTTATCTTTGACAGCTGTGAAGCACTGAAAGCACTTTTCAGAGGGAACAGGGAAAAAGCAGGATCACACATATACTGTACTCCAGAGAACTGCAATGTTTTTTAACACAGACAGCAACCCCATCCTTAGAGCTATTCCTGATCAGTTTTTACTGAAGTCAGCACTCAGTTCTATGACAAATCAGATATATTTCCTCTGCAACTTATCTCTAAAGTGATCATTTATACAGAATCCTGCTAAGTTATCAAAAAGTTCTTTGCTAATTCTTTGGAGATTCAGACCAAAAACCTTAAGAACATCACACATGACATCGCAAGCTGAAAAGTGAAAATAAGCTGTACCACTTCCAGTAAAAGCTCAAGGCACTGAATTAAGGGGTGACTAAGAGGACAATAAGTAACAGACCTACTTTACAATATATATTCGGCTTTCTATAACTGAAATTAAAATACTTGGAGACACTGTCTGGTAGTGTATTTTAATGATGCCTCAAAGTCCAAACTTGAGTAGGCTCTGTCAGGCTGTAAATTCTTTATGGGAAGGAGGATCTTTTTATCTATACAGCACATGGCACAAGTCCCACTAGATATTACTGGAACAGGGCACTGAACCAGTTTATCAGCTCTCCTGGGTTGGCCACGCTCTACCCTCCCCCATTTGCTCCCTTTGTGCTATAATCTACCTGAAACTTCCTCAATAAAGAGCTTTTTTTATTACTATGCTTGAAAAGAGAATGCAATTGCTAAGAACCTCAACAGGGAAGTCTGCTACCCCCTCTATGAAGGAACTCTTCCTTAGAATAAGGCCAAATTATTATTCAACAAGGTCACTTTCCTGAAGAAGCACATCCATCTTCCAACTACTGCTTTTTGAATAGATGTTAAAACACCTACCAAGATCTCCTGCCTCTAGAGAATTTTCTAGGGGGAATAAAAGACTTTAAGACAGACACACAAAACAAGGAAACTACAATTTTCACCTGAGATTGGAATGGTTTGCTTCATGCCAAAAAGTGGATGCATTTCAAAATGCTTGTTCACAAACAATCTCTTGTGCAGCTGGATAGACTGTGCTCAAGAGGAAAAAAAATCCGTGGTACATCATCTGGGACAGTGCTGCAAGTTTCAGTTGGTTTATTGAGTCTTAGCAGCTGTTCTATCATTAAAATATTCACTTCAAAAGACACCTAGTCTGAACTGAGTAAGTGGAAGAGCCATGCAATTGAGGCTGACAACAAATTATAATTTCCATCACTAATTTAAGTGTTCTTTGCTAGCAGAAGCCAAGTATAACAAAAATTATTCTGGCTATTCTTCTACATTCCAATCTACTACATTAACAACTTCACAACGGGTGCTATCTTCCTCATTCTCAGAATGATGACTTTACAATTTTAATATTAATGGCCTTAATTTCAAGACATTTTCTCCAGTTTACAAGTGTGTAAATTAATCCAATTTATCAGCACTCTTTCCAAACCACAGGAAAGTCAGTGTTTGTCATTGAAGTATTAATTTAACCACTACCATATTACGGGACTTGGAATAGGCCATGCCACAGCATCTCTCTATCAAATATCCTCCAATATGACTACATAGGGAAGAGTGAGGAGGAATGTTTGACTCTTTCTCAGGATGTGAAGTGGGGCCAGTGGCTCTCCATCCAAGGAAGTCAGCCCAATTCTACATCCCTCAAGACAAGTAAGATTCAAAAATTAAAAATAATGAAAACCCACATGCACAGAAGGGTTTTACAGTAGAACTTCTTCCTCTCACAAACACTTGTCTGAACAACTTCACATTTCCTCCGAATACCACACTCTGAAGTCTTACAGCTCATACGCTGTTACTTCTCAAACTAACATGAGATTATCCACAAATAACAAAAGGTAAAAGTTTAGTCAGAATATACAGAAAAAACCCTCAATATTCTTGAGCTAAGAGATGTTTGCTCAGGAGAATAGAGACTTAATCCTGCTGGCAACCCGTGAAAGCCACAATGTGCTTGCAGAACTTCTCACTGTTGCAAGGCAGAGTTGAGCAACCAGGGACATGACTATCTTGTGAGCTACAGTACTCACTTGAGATAAAAACCTGGGACAGCCTTCCTATTTCTACAGCAGGACACTCAATCATTTGGGTTTTTTTCTGAAGGCAGGTGCAGGACAACACTATACAACCTAAGTGAACATGCACTGGCTAAATTACATGAGTTACACCACCTTGGAAAATTAGTGCGTCATTTAACAGAGCACTAAAAAGCTACAGCCAGTATTTTACAACGTAAAAGAAGGGTACTTGGTCATCACAGAGCTTACACAAATAAAAAAGTGTACTATGTCCTATACCTGTCATCTCTATCCCATCTTGGCTGGATGGCAAATAGCTTTGAAAGAGTTTCTTTTATAACCCTCATTTATGAGCTGTATTACAGAACAGCTTTTCTGCAGCTATTTTATGTCCTTGTGCCAAGACGACAACTTGTGTAGATGCACTGCAAAAGGTATCTTGAAACTGATAAGGGTTAACAACATTCAACCAGGCAAGAAAACTTAGTCTTAATCCTTAATCAGCTCACAATGTTTGTTCACCATATGGTGCCCCAAAACTTTGTGCCAGCACAAGTAATGAAGGGTGCAGCAAGATCATTTCAGAACTGCTTGAAACTGCTGCTGCTATTAGAAGAAACTACAGCATTAACCTGAACTTCTTGCCAAAAAGATTAAATGTGCTAGCACTGATACTAGATCCCCACTTTTTCCCTTATTAAAATTAAGCAGTTGTCTTTACCAGTGATACTTATGTTAGGTTCACATTTTAGTCAGGAAGCCCCCACTTGTCCCATGAATCCTTTTAACTACTTTTAACTAGGGAGCAACCTAGTTGCACGCTTCTATTCACACTTGCTGCTGTTTCCACACCTCACTATGCAATTTCCACACTTTTTCAGGGTGCCATTGTGTACAAACAGTACCTGTTCCTGGCACCAGAACCTGTTTCCTCTAAGAACTAAAGCACTTACAAAACCAATTACTTGACAGATAAAAGAGGAGAGGAGAAGGGTGAGGAGGAAACAACGGATGAGACATCATGTGCCATTTTACGCTCCACTTGTTCTTTTTCATGCCTTATTGTAAGTACAGATAAGGATGGGAATAAAATACAACCAACCTACAACACATTACAGAACACACTCCCGAACAGACTCCACACAGTGCAAAAGCAGTAATACATATTCCTCTGCTCTTAAGAGGTCTCCCATCCAAAACCTACAGTGACTATCAGTAAAAAGACAGTTCAGTTTCCAAATTCATACAAACTTCAGGACATCAAAAACTAGAAATTACAAGCTGTCACATGTTCAGTTACAAACACTGCTGCTCCTGGTTACAGGTCATCATTGACTCACAGGCCCAAACTTTAATTACAAATGATGACTTTGCCAGTTCACAGATACGCAGTTTGTAGGAGAATCTGCTGTATCTCCCAATTGCTTCATCAAACTAGATAAAATAAACGCAAGCTGAGCGAGCGCCTCTACTGAATTCACATCCTTCAAAGACCTTAAATCCGCCTTTCAAAAACAGCACATATTTAAGATGAAGATAAAAGTAAAAACTATTAGAAGAACTCTAAATGGACCTGCTACAGTTTTGAAAATAAAACCACTTGATTAAAGACTATTAGACATCCTTACCAGACAGAGTAATAGTCACATGAAAACTGTAGGTGTTCCTGCACAAACTCCACCTCATTCAATATATGCTTCACCTGCTTTGGGCTCATGAAATAAATAAGAAAGCTGCTCAGCTGCTTAAATACAAGTTACAACAGAGGTAGAATCTTACTATTAAAGTAACTGACATGCTTCAGGTCCAATGATGGCATTATTTATTTTAAAAAAATAAGAACTAGAGTTGAACAACACAGACAGTCAAATTTACTTTTTTGTGTCCCACTGGAACCTTCAAGTTTGACCTACAGAAGGGTGCCACTGCAAATAAAGTCAGTAAAATAAAGCTATTCTGCATTACATACAGATTATGGTCTCAGTTCTCAGGCAGGCAACTCCCTCAGGAATAGACAGTATTTAATTCACAAGATGTGAAGAGAATAGATTCCTTAGTGTCTGAATAACATGATTGAACCACGTCATGGACCCAGAGATTAAACCAGTAGAAAACACTAGAAACATTACAGAATTTTTTAGAGCACCAGACATCTGAAACGCTGATAAAGCAAGGACCTACTCTACTAGCATCAACAACAGGCTGGTAGTAACCTGACTTTCAACTGCATTTATTTGAAGACCTGCTCCCCTTCTGCCCAGTGTTCACAGATACCTACATGGCAGTCAGGGATTTTCCTAAGTCAATAGTGCTGTTGGATATAAATATATCAAGCTGTTGGTTACATGAAGTAAGAAAAAACTTCAACTCATACAATTACTTGTGTTTTCTGTTAGGAAGAAAAAGGAATCCTGACAAGTTTTGATAGTTCTTTTCAGTCACTAGAATATTGTCATGTGAAGATGAAGTAGTAAGGTTAAAAAGATCATTAAAATAAGAAAGCATCATTTCAAGAAGGGACCATGCACTTAAGTTCCACTTCCCCCTCCCTTTTCAACTCTCATCCCACCTTGCAAACCAGCACTAACTTTAATAGCTGAATTCTGGCTAATCTACATTCTTGAATTTGTTACATAGTTCTGAGTTGCTTTCCATTTCACACTCATTACACATCATTTTGGTAGATCCTTACCAGATTAATATTGTATGTTTTACAGGTCAGATCATCCAAGCTCTGGTTCTGCAGCTTTTCAGTTATTAGTGTTACCATGGTAGTCGTTCCTTTTCCACTGCTCACGCAGAAGTGTTGGAGGCTCTTCAGTCTCTTCTTTCAATACTCATGAGCCATTTCTGTTTTGGTCTAAAATCTTGAGATTTATGCTTCCATATTACTGCCAAAGTTTATTTCCAAATGCTGTCAGTGTATCATGTCTGACTTCCTGTAAAATTGAAGAAGGAAAAAAGTCACAAAAATTCTTGTGTAAATCATAATTAGTATTGCAACAACAACTCTTCTTTGGACCATTGCTTCAAGCAAGTATATCACTGTGAGCAGTGCTAGTGCCTGGCATTTCAGATTACATGTCTCTACCCATGAAAGAATACTCCTATTGAGATTTCAATGATTACAACTTCAGAAAGGAGATCAGACATACACAGTAAAAATCTGGGTATTATTTGGCTGTTTCCTGCTATTAAACTGATTCTACCTAGGATTTTGATCCAAGGCAGAATGAAAAACTTAAGCTCTTCCTCGTTTAAACTGCAGAAGCCTTAGCCAGGTGTACTAAAACAGCATATGAAACATGCAGATACCCACAACACTGTTCTGGGTCTTTAACACTATTTGCCATTTTAAGACATTCTGCCACATTATTTCATTGCTAATCCCTTTTTAAAAGGAAAAGGGGGTAGCTCAAACACTATAATCCCCTTCCAAGCCCTCAGCTACTTTTAATATATTCCCCTGTGTCTTTGGTGGTTTTTTTGAAGATTACATAATTGTTACCTGTCAGCAAACACCAGATCTTACACTCATAAGCAGGGCAGATTGCCATGCACATAAAAGCATCACAGACAACAACTTAGATATCTTTATTCTGTGAGGAGCCATCTAAATCAAAAGGCACTCAGTTCACCAGCTGCCTCTCTATCCTAAACATCCCTCGCAATTTCTTCCTCTCTCTAGTGACTTGCATTAACCATTCTTGCTTATGATTTAATTTGATCAAGTCTATTCAGCGACCACTAATGGAATAAAAATATGCCAGAGATCTACACAGAGGTATTGCCAAATTTAAACAAAGCAATAAGAGGCTTGGGAGAAGGAACACTGGTGGTACTAGGACTGTAAGTTTTACTTTCATTTGCTAGTTTTAATATCTACAGTAAAACTGAATAGCAGAAAATAATTTCTTTCATTTAATGTTGCCATAAAACATTGCCTCTTCCAGACTGCTACTCATCACCTATTTAAATAACCAGTAGTAACAAGGAAAAAAGTCACCTAAGGCTATGAGCGAAGTTAAACCCATTTAAAACTAAGATAGTAATAAGTATTAATGGTGAGACTAGATTATCTTTTAAACCTATTGCCTTTGAGTACATTCTCAAATGATTTTCATATGCTAACCATACACTATTTCACCTTTACAGCAGTCTGCTACATACCAGCCTCCCTCAGTCTGAGAGCTGTCCCACAAACATAACTTCTGTCCATCATTTGGCCTCATTCTTGTATCTACATTTTTTATGCTGTAAGACAGGATGCTTAAAAGTGCTCCTCCACCACAAATAACACCACCCAGATAGCTGGAACTTCAACTGGTCTGTTTTTACTGTAAGTGTCCCATCTTTCAGGGAAGCACAGAAACTGAAATATTTACCAAGTCTTCTGAAATTACACCAAGTCAAATATTTAAAAAAAAAAAAAAAAAAATCAAACTTGCATGCAACTGTTCCATATGAGCATCTGTCAAATCCAAGTGTGGGTCATGAAGTGCTACACAAGTTTAAGGACAAACATGTGAATGCATCAGTATTTGGAGTAGCACAGTCTAACATTGCTCTGTCCCTTGTAAACCTAGTGAAGCTTAAACTAGACCTAGAAATCCAGACTAGAACTCAAAAGAAAGGCTAATTTGGTATCAGAAGCTGTCACTATAAAGACTGAAAAATATACTGAAGCTGAACTTAGTGACTGGTCCAAAGACTTTCAGATCCATGTTAAGGATGAATATTTCCACAAGTAAGAGACTACTACTAAGAACAAGATGAGCAGATGTTTAATTACTTCTGTTTGGAAGGGCCATAGAAGAATTTGTGTGGCTTTTTTTTTTTTTAAGGAAAAAAACCCAAATCCAACACAAGTACAAAGGATGGGAGAAAAAGGTTTTGATCTGTAATGAGTTAACTATAATGTTAATATGTTAATATTTTGCTTAATACTTCTAATCTTCAAATATTTCACTGAAATTTTAAGACAGCTTAATACAAGCTAAAATAAGGAGACTAGACAGAATTTTTGACTTTAGTTAAGGAACCAATTGAATGAAAGGATAAAAGTAAGTGAAATCACTGAAGCACAGCACTCAGAATCATGCTGAATTGTACAGTTAACCCACATTTGTAAATTCTAACAGCAACTGAAAATAATACCTGGGAGCTGCAGTCACTCAGGCCCTTTCTGACATCATGCAACCAAATCAGTTCTGAAACACAATCAGTGTGGAAATCCCCCCCCCCAAAAAAGTTTCATTTTAGCAATACTTTCCAAATGAAGACATGCTCCATTGAAAAACATTTAAAGTATGGGTGGGACAGGGATGAAAAGGCACTGTTAGCCAGGGAAAGCTTCATCTATCTGCTCTCACTTTCTACTGGTCCCCTCAAAAGTAAATTCCATTTCTCAGTACAAAGCACAACCCTGTAAGAGTAGGGATCTTAGTTCAGATCAAAAGTATGCTTTTGCAACTGAATTCCTCCCCATCTTTCTTGAATCTTGCTTGATAAGTACATAGGTATTAATTGTTTTACATTACAAATCTGTTCTTACCAGGCAGCCCATGTTAATGACACAATGAAAGTTTAAGTGGACAAAGTGTCACCAACATGCTCCTACCCAACAAAACCCAGTCTAGGCTGCAGTTTGATACACCTCAGCTGCCATCACAACTGCCAACACATTTTCTTCCCTGGCTATTTGTGGTGCACAGCAGTGTGCCAGCACAAGTGTTTCTGCTCATCACAGAGAGCTAGATCAAGGAACTTTTATAGCTGGATAAAACCAAAGCACTTCCTTTTGTTTCTGGGAGAGGTTGCTTTCCAGCTGGATCAGTTCCCCAGTCTGGTTTGCCATGAACTGGACACAAATGCTTGTGTGGGCACATTGTGGGATGCTGACACTGCTTGTCCAAGTACCTGTCCAACTAGAGTCAGAAAAAAAAGTAAGCCACACAAGAAAGCCAGTTGACATCAGCATTTCCTACACTGAGCCAGGCAGATTCTCCTATAAGTAGGAATTAGACATCTCTTCCTGAAGCGTGGTTTGAACATGTTTCACTCCCATTCTCCTTTCCCAATTCATACTCTTTGACTAGTCAAACTTCGCAGCTCAAAGTCACCCCCGCAGCCTCAGCACTTTAACTCAGTGACCAACATCCTGGTTCACCCTTGCTGAGCTCTTTATACTCCACCAGGAATCACTTCCCTCATCCTTGCTTATTAATGTTGGCTGCAGGGAGACAAGAGATGCTTAAGAGTTCTTAAGCATTCATTCAGTTATCATTCTAAAACTTTATTAATATGTATTTTCAAGCCTTTTGGCCCTCAGTACCTCCTAGAAGGAAGCTCCTCATTGTGTTTTCACATTTTTGGGGGGTTTTGTTTATTTCAAGACCCTCTGCTATGGTATGTATTTAATGTACCCACAGAGAGAGTAAGCTGTTTACTTTATGTACTTTTTCCACCATGCTATTTTTCCAGAGCTGGTGAAAGGCAGCAAACTTTGTTTTTCAGTCTCTTTGTCACACCCTTTATGCTTATCAGGCTGAATCTGCTCAAACTGCTCAGCACTTCAACCTAATTGCATTTTCAGTAATATGAACCATTTGACCATCCTTGTTGCCCTAACATGGATCCTGCTGAATTTTCATTTTTTTCAGCTGCCTCATGGCATAGACCTTGGCACAACCCAGTTTTGCCCCACTCTCCACACAACCTGTAAGCACACACCTCGGTGTCACCAAGTCTCTACAGGCAGCAGCAGAGCCAGGCATGCAAGTTGAAACACTAATCTTCTCCAGGCCTTGAGGTAACAACAATAGCCCTTAGAGCTCCAAGTTGGATGAAGTCCTACAAGATTAGGGCCATCTTTCCCTTAGCACACCATCCTTTATGCAGCCTGATTAGGTAGAATAGCAAGAAAGCTGAGACCTCCAAGATAAACATACACAACAAAAGATGTTAGTCAGTCTCTGTCCTGGGAGAGACAATCTTCCTAGGATCTCCTTAAGCTGGAGGGCAGAGGTGAGGTGGAGGGAAGAGAAGCTATTTTTATTGTTGAAAGGTAGACTAATGAAAAGGAATAAATGGAATATAAAAAAATCAAACTGCAAATGCAAGCCAAAGCTAACATTCCTCACAGTTGGAGAATGAGCTGTGATGGAATCAGTATCACCATTGTCTCTGTTTTAAAGTTCCATTCTACTCATTTTGAAGGCTGAGAAAAGTAAAGACTCATTATTCTAACTCTATAGTACTACCAAAGGAGAGGTTTTATTTCTTGAAAAGTTTAGCCACAAGTAGCAATGACTTGTAAGATCTGCCAAAATTAACAGTGGAGATAGAAAAGAAGTGCTCATGTCACAAATCCTGTATCTTCTCAGTGACATCACTGGTGTCTTTTTTTGGGAAGACTACTAAAAATACAGATTACCCAACCTCCCAGTCAATTAAAGGATGTCAGAGGCTCATTCAATTTGACAACCTACTTTCAAAGAGATGAAGAGTCCTGATGAAGAACACAAAAGCCGATACAAAAATCTCTTCTTGGCTCTAAGAAAGTAAGGCAGCCAGACTCATTTCCAACCCACTCCTCCTCCTCCTCGCATCCTGCAGGACAAAATGTTCCAGCAACAGCTCATCTCGATGGGAAAATTTACATTTGTTTGAAACACTTCTAACAATTTCTTCTGTTTCTGAAGTTCTATCTTGGATAAAGAAGCAGAGATCACAAGATTTTTAGATGATTTCTCCATAACACAAATGTAGGTGTTTCATGATGATCACAACTCCATCTTTTTCTGCCTATGGTACTAAAATTACCTGTGAAAACAAAGTTGTTTGCTCTTTTCTGTTACTTTACATTATTTCCTATCTTAGCTCTGAGTGCTATGTGGAGCCCTTATTGCCAACAATCCCATACAAACACACTTAGCCTGCTCCCACCAGAAGAAAAGGATTAGCTAGAGTCAAAATTCCAATTCAGATAAGTAGGTCCTTTAAAATATTATCTCTGCTCCAGCAAGCCAAAGTAGCTAATCACTCCAGCAGTACTAACCAAGATCTAGATAATTTTGCTACTGGACTCCAGATGAAAGATTATGTGATTTTTTTTTTTGCCTCCTGACACTTTCTGCAGCATCCAAGAAGCATTTCACAATTGAAACATCACACAAAACTAATCAAGATTTAACATAGTATTGTCTGTCCTATCCTAGTTCTGCTTGAAGCAACACTGAGTTGGAAGACCAGCTTTTCAGAAACTGTTAAGCTAATGCTTTATGCCACCTGAAAAAAGCTACAGAATGTCTTGCAATGCAAAATTCCAACTTCCAAAAGGAAAGAGAACATTCTACTTCTAAAAATACATATTTACTACAGTGCTAAGAAGTTCACAGGGAGGCTAAGCATTCTTTACAACATAAGTCTATTATTAACTTTTAGCCCAGAAAGGTTCTCAATAGCAGGCACTTGAAAGAGAATTATTTGGACTCTATCCTTTTCAGCACCAATTTGCTATTCTGCAAGCCCTCCGAAATTCCACATCCAGTAAAAAAAAAAAGTCAGTTTAAATTATAACGTTTCCAGCAGCTATAAAATTATCCATCAGTGTCTTGGGAGATAGGTATTAGAGCGGGACACTTCGGTTTCCAGCACGTTATGCTTTAGGGAGCCTCTCAATGCAATTAACTAGCCCCTCTATTTTCTGAGGTTCTCTACAAAAGTTTTAAAACAGTGCATTAGAGTAACAGTTTCTGACCAAAAGGAACAGAGTTTGTATTCTGTAGAAACTGTTTCACAACCATCTAGCAAATTCTGTTTAATAGTAATTCTTTCCCCTGAAAAGTTCAGATATGATAAAAGGTAAGGCTCAACACCCCATTCTACACACTGAACAAACCTAAAGAAGCCAGTTCCTGCATTTGCAATTTAAAGTTTCTTAAAAGGACTGAGGAGATATTTCTTGAGCTATAGAACCTCTTTGCTTTCTCCATGCAATGCTTTAAGTCAGTTTTTATTAGAAGAAAGTTTCAATGTTCTGAGGTGTTCAGGCTTGGCTTATGGTTGACAACTCCAGAAAAAAAAACTGCAAAAAAGAGAAGTAGGCTAGAAGGCATCCTTTATGTTAACTGATAGCCACTGGAGTCAAGTTTCTCAGATATTCCACAGGCTCTGGAAGCACAAGCAATACTAAGAGCTCAAAACTGTCTGCTGAAGAACATACCTCACTTAATGTGCAAGGCAGGACTACAGTTCACCATTCTAAGGTCATAAACTATGATTTGGGGTGTTACTACCTCTAGAGGGAGATACGAATAAATATTAGAGCCACCTTCCTCAAATGCAGAAAAATCACTCCTGAGCCCAGAATTTCTCTCCTTTGACCCTAAAGCATCATCACTGACACCAACTGGTCGCTGAGTCAGCTATGACAAAATATAAACTGCTACTAAAATAAGGCTGAATCCTACACACACATTTCTATGCAATCCCCCACACTTCAGATGCAAGAGCTCCTGTGAGAAGGAAGGAAAGTCTCAGTCATCACATAGGGCTTTTGGACCTCAGTTTACTTAAAATACAACACATTTGGGCAAATCCCTCAAACTCAAAGGGAACAAGCAGCACTCAAGTTTTCCAGTTGAAGAAATAGTTTGTTCAAAGCCTCCCATGTGAGATGAAGAAAATCTGCAAGCACAAGCACCAGAAATAAACTAAGAGAAGAAACTGGTTTCAGTTAGTGACTTCCAGTTTGCAAATTCACAGACAGATGATGTGCTGGCAACTGGTTAAAGGTAATACTTCAGGTACCACCTTGGACTGTATGGTTTTTCATTCTCCAGATGCAAAATTCATCCAGCTTGGCTGAGAAACACATACAAATTAAAGATTATTTAATTATTTAATAAACTTTGAATTAGTAACAAAATGTTTTACTCTATTACATGATGAACTCTTGTCTGTAATAAATATACTACCCTTTACTTTGCAAGTTACTATCAGTAGTTTGGGATTTTTTGGATTTTTTTAAACAAAGAGAAAAGTCTCCTTTCACAAAGGAGAGAAAAGGGTTGAGACAGGGAATGTTAAACCTTTGTCACAGTTTATAAAGTACATTTCTCAGAGCAACAGAAGTGGTGAAGCAAGCTCTAGAGACTTTTTCCAGGTCATACCTAATTAAAGTAGGTAATGTATCACTACAGAAAACTAGGGCTAAGAACTCAGCCCAGCCAGAGGTCAAAGCATTTATTACTGCCAATTTGAATCAGTAAGAAGTCAGTCTCCCAGGTTTAAACCTGTCTCTCAGACCTGAAGACCACCTAATACTCACATCACTCACAGGTCATCCAGCACCTTTTAAAGTATCTTTGTCAGACAGGACAATGGTGAGCTGTGCCTTATGTCTGACACTGTGCAAAGATGCTGTTCCAAGACGCTTATGTGACTTACATTCTCTTTCCTAAAATAATCTACACCACAATGACAGGCAAAAGATTTCATTAATTTTGCTAAAAAATATTTACATCTACTCTGAAGTTCCACCTGAATTAGCCATCAGCATTGGCCTGTGACCAGTTATCTCCCTGCAGCATGCCATTTGGACTCTTTCTCCTCCCCAGCACTACTGCAAGAAGCCCAAGGCGACAACACACAGTGTTGAGGAACAGAAAATCTGGTCTACTGAGGCTTTTGCAATGAATGCCAAGCCCTTGGCTTTTGACTTAATTATGAACTAAATGAGCTCATGGTCATTACTTCAAGAATACAATACTCAAACCAAGAGTTACTGCCTGTTTGAGTAGTTCAGAACAAAACCTAGTGGGCAACCACTTATGAGTATTACTGTACCTTTCTGTCTCTGATATTACTGAAAGCTTGAAGCTCAGGTCCTACACAAATTATTTTCACCTCCACATACTGTTTTTGTAGCTATTTAAAACCAGTGGAAGTATCTATATAATATACAAAGTCTCCAGTTAAAGACAAAATTCAGACTCAAATAATAGCTTAAACCAATAATATTAGTGTTTGGAGAAATATACCTACCACCAGTCTAAACCTCACACACTCCCACTAAAGCAAGTGATCCAGAGCGTACAAGACTCATGAGATTTTTTTTTACTCCAAGGTTTGGGGCGGGGGGGAACAGATCAAGATTAACTGGTCCTACTACTGAGATATTTGCTTCACTCCACCAGTTAGAGAAGTCAGAGGAAAAAAATAAGGAGTAGTATCACCTACTTTGTCCGAGTGTTAGCCCTTAAAAATGAGAAGTAAAACAGGCAGATACGCATGCTTTAAAAATACCCACGCCTGGAAAAAGACATCACACTGACCCCTAACTTGTACAGCAGTGACAACCATGACCATCCTACACACATCCTGCTTTCCTGTAACAGAATAGAATATCAGCACTGTTCTATTACCAAGGCCTATGGGCTTGGAGTTGAGGGATTATACAAATCTCTTCCATACATCCTGCTCCCAAAACACACACAGCTAATAAACCTCCTCCTGTTTGCCTTCAGGTTCATTCTGAAGCATTTCAGACATCTGGTTGGCTTGTTTAAAATAAAAAGCTCAGCTAGTACGTTTGTTTTTATGATCCCGAGTGTGAAGTGTTCTTGCTGGAGGCCACAGGCCAGGTGAAAAACACTTAACATAAGATTCTACTTCATGGCATTACAGGGATCTAACGAGCTATATAATCTGCACACAGGGAAGTCTCCCCACATTAGCCTGCATACAACTGTGGAAATTAAAAATGAGGAACCTATGGTAGTCCAAATATTTTTCAGTAAATAGTACAGTTGGTGAACTGCAGAGAGTACTAAATTTAGAACTCAAGTGCTGAGCAGTATTCTGTAAATATCCATACATCTCAATGCTTACAGCAACTCCAAGCCTTTCTGTCCTAATTCTTCATACTATGAGTAATATTTCCCTCTCAGGACAAAGTACTATGCCAAATTTAGCAGTGTAAGAAACGTTTGTCTTCATTTCAAAATTATAACTCTCCAGAAGATCACTGTGCAACTGTACTGAATGTGCACATGTCTGTGTGTATCCTTATTTTAGGAGTTTACAACAAATACACTGTTTACATATTTCAATATGAAGCCCAAAAGTATAAAGAAGGCAAATTACAACAAAGTTTACACAAGAGTAAAATTCTATGCAGGCTTGCATAAAGTAGTTAAAGCTTGCTGCTACATTATCTGTGTTGGAAGAGCTCAGAAATGCATAGAACAGATATGAAATATGGTGTGTAACTCACAACCAAGTTCCATCTCATGGCCCAAACTTGTTCTCTATCATGGCTGACCATCTGTAATTTGTTACTGAAGAAACCTGAATTCATCTGGCAGAAGACACCCTCTTGAGAGGTGGCACACTGAAAGACCTCAAGTTTTACAGTATCTACTTACCAGAACCATTCAAATTTAGAAAAAAAAAAAAGCTCAAATACTGCCCAGCTTTCAAGTAGCAGAACTTTCCTTTAAGGTAAAGAGGTCTCATCTATCACACTACAAATACCAAAACTGAACGGTGCTTTGAAAAATTTCTTGTTGTTGCTTCTCACTTTGCTAAACTGCAGTTTCCACCAACTTATTTGTTGGCTGTCCAACTTCTGTCTTGCACATACCATGAGCTTTCAAATCATGAAGTATCTGAAGAGACCTGCACTACATATAAAGTGCTCTACTACATATGAGCCCTCAGTAACAGTCCACATATACCTCCAGTATGAGCAGACCAAAAACTCAAGTTCATTAAACTAATGGAATGAAATTTCAAAGAGAAAAGCAGGATGCACATCAATACTGTATCTCCTTTAGATAATACTTCAAGTGTCACCAGGGACATCCCACCTGCTGGATGTAATAAAAGTACTTCAATAAAAATTAGTTCAGTTGAGCTATGCGGCTCTCATTAGTTCACCATTTCAAAAGAAAGATAACTACTGCATTCAGCCTTCAGCAGCACACTCAATAGCTGGATTCACGAAACTCTGCTGCAAGTCAAGACACAAACCAAAGGGTACATGTTGCAGTAGGTATTTAGAAAAAGCATTTGTAACAATTACATCAACCAAAAGAAATCTCACAAGACAAACAGTCACAACCATGTAAGAGAAGACAACCATGTTTAGTAAGATCAAAACAGTGAACTATTTTACCTACGTTAGTATGATTTTTTTTTTTAAATACTGAAAGACTACCCTCTGCTTTATGGAAAAACTCCATATTTTCTGTGTGCTACCTCAACACTATCAGATGTTTAATGAATGATACATTAATTCTATGAGCACATTCTGAGGACAGATTCGTTCACCCAACTGGCTTCACAGAAGTCACCAGAACTCCAAATCACAACGTTCACTCACAGAGGACAAGCTTTAGTGCAAAACCATGTCCCTGTATGGGAAGCAACCAGGCACAAGGTGCTGACCAATACATAAGTACTACAGACCATACTTAAGTCAGTTTAAAGCAAAATAACTTTTATTTGAGCACAAAAATGCCAGCAGAAAAATGTGTGCTGAAGAAAGCCTTTAGTTTTAATCTTTTAATCTTGGCTGATTGGGACAGAAATTTAGCAGCTTTAAATGGTGTCAGGTAAGTCACTTGGCAAGCTCCACATGAAACATCCACAGAGAGCAACAGTGCAAGAGAACAGGATCATGAGTGCTTGGAAGGGAAATCTGTGTCCTCCCACTTGGGCAGTTACCGTCACAGATGACAATTCTGACAAGATCAGCTTTGGTAACCAGGTTGAAGGACAAAACAGTAAAGATTTATCTGATGAAGTTAACAGTAAGATGTGCAAGTGTGTACTTTCAGGTCTTCATCTGAAAACTGTCATTCAAATGATCTTTCAATGCTGAAACAAAAAGCGTACTTTTATCTAAATTTCTTTTAAAATAGGCTTCTGAAATCACATCTGGGTTCCTGGCATCTTCACACATGCAAAGGTAAAGTACATAGCCTGTACAAGGCAGTAACATCTTTTCTGTTGAAGATCTGAAACAAACCACTGCACCGGGGGTCACTGGCTGAGCACCTGCACCCAAGAAGTACCAAAGTGACAAACAAGCTTTTGACAGCTGCAGCCTTTTCTGCAGGTGCAACAGGCATTCAATTCATTTCAGTTTGGCTCTTGCTAAATAGGTTTGGTTTAATTTGATCAGCTTGTACTCAAATGAGAAAAGGGTGAAAGGAAGGTCTCCCCCAAACTAGTTCCAAAGTTCAAGGCTGTATTTAACAGGACTATAACATTAAGTCTCAAGAATACATGGCATTTTGCAACCAATTATGTTGCTCAAATCTGAGCATCACATGACAAAAAAACCCTGCCACAACCAAGTATTAACCCACACCACAGAGTTCCCTCATAATACTGCCTACCAGCATTCATAATACTTAAAAACAAGTATTAACATCCTAAAGTACATAATACACATTTCATCCACATTACCTTTAGCTTCTCGACACCAGGTGATGCCACCTTAGTTTTCTGGCACATATTGTGGGTTCCAAGTGATCACTGAGGTAATCCCAGCTAACAAACATTCAACATCTTTAGAGAAGGATTATCAGACTTTCTAAACCTCTGCTCAATTTAACACTGCAGCATGACTTCAAAGGACAGATGTCCACCTCAAAGCACACAGTGGAACGGATGGCTAGAAGATTCATTATTCTAGCTTGTAGCCAGGCACATCAAAACTTTAACTGCCCTCAAATACATCCATGTGATGAGAATAAGCTGCTACATATGGAGGGACTATAAATAAGGCATAAGATTGCAGCAAGCCTAAGGAAATTACTGAATGGTGGAGATGAATAGTAGTTTTAAAGTTTACAGGGAGAGGTGCTGGAGAAGCAACAACAAATAGTACTTACAGAACCACACCAGACAACCCCAATAGAGACAGGACTTGGAGAAATCCATTTCTATGCAGCACAAAATTCATTATGTGAATCGAGTTCAGCAGGGGAGATGATAGGAGAACTAAGATTTCAAAGAGAGAAAACTGCACCTATAGAGATGTCAACAATACCTGCAAATACAAATCCAAGAAAAACACCCTAAAGAAAAGCTGTTCAAACTAGTGGAGCTTATCCTTCAACACACAGCTTGCAACACAAGAGCAATTTCATCTTAAGAATGGAGAGCTTAAAAGAACCCTAACCACAGATGACTTCAGTCACTTCAACATCTGAAATTATTTGCAAGGTACTAGATTTGGGATGTTATGTGATATATTTAAATAGACAGAAAAAGGACATTCTTTTTTTCAAAAAGAAAAGTTTGGATACCAGTTTCTGAGGTTAGGCCTGCCTTCATTCCATGCCTGCCTTCAGAGAAAGGTCAAAATTCATGTGACTGGTCTCCAATTCCCCACATTCCACAGAATCTCTGAGGAGGGTGGGAACCTTTTGTGAGCACTAAACAGCAACAAGGAGGTGCACAGAACCCAGCTGCATCACTTGGGTATCAGAGTAACAGGGTTTAGGAGACAGGAGACAATCCATGAGGTCATACACCCGAGGTTTACAGACTCCTGGAGTTGGGAGTTATGCAAAGACCCTACAGCAAGTGGAATACTTGGGAGCACAACCACACCCAGAAAGCAGTTACCAGTGGTGAGCAGGAGAACACACCAAACAGGAGCCCAGTTCAGTTCCCTTTCCGTGCTTCCCATGATCTGTTGCTGGCAGAGCAAACTTGTAACAAGTAGGAGAAAGGCAGGAAGAGCTGCAAGACTACCTTATAATTCTATATAGCTTGGACAAGTTGGAAAACATGTCTGCAAGTAACAGGATACAACAGAGTTGTGAAAGGTGCACTCAGGCAGGACTAAATGAACAAACAAGAAGGCAAATTCTTCAGAAGAAAGCTGTGGGCTCAGTTGGATCAACAGGCTGACCTTGAAACAAGTGTTAAGCTGGTGTAAGAAAGTCAAATGTATAGGGATGTATAAACAGGAATATCTGCTCCAGGGCACAGGAAGCCCACTCTTTACTCCACTCAGCTCAGGAAAGCCTCAGCTGTAGTACCAACTCAGGCTTTAGGCACCACACTCAAAGCCCTGTGTGAAACTAACCTGAAAGAAAAAAATAATTAGAGATGAAAAAACATGACCTCTCAGGAAGACCTGAAGACACTAGTTTTATTCAGGCCAAAAATATCACAAGGCTGCAGGGTGGAGGGCAAGACACAAGGAAATAGGAACATGGCAAAGCACAGTTCAAATATTTTTAAAAGATTACTTACTACAGGGGGAAAGAATAGCTGTCCCTTATGCACAGGGAATTAGGCAATAAGCTTGTCCTGCAGTGAGGAAGGTGTCTGGTTCCATATTCAGAACAAGTTTTAATGCTGAGGACAGCAAAGGACCGGACTGAGTAGAAAGAAGAGCTGTTTAAGCTTCTGTTATGAATCACATTAGATGTGCAATACGAGTATTGGGCAGGGAACTCACACCCAGCCTACACCTTCTGCAGTCCTCCTGTTTTTTTAAATAACTAACTCATTTCAAGCCTCTATGATGTTTTTGCTTATCCTCCTATGATGCATGTATAGTTTCAATGAGCTAAAAGCTACTTCTCCGATTTTTCAAATTAAAACATCAGGATTTGCATATCTAGGTTATTTTACCATACAAAAAAAAGTCAACACCTGCCTCATACTTCCTTCATGCAGAAATAAATCCACTCCAATCATTTCCTGTGGCAGTATGCAAGTTTCAACAATATTGCAGTTTCCTGCTGTATTTTTCTTCTGACCAAAGAGAAGCGTGCTTCGCCTCCTAACCCAGCAGGGTGATGTAATGGCTTTCACTGACGTGGTGTCATAGTGCTGTCACACAAACATATGCACACACCTTTTACTTTTACAACCATTGCCTTAGGCTTGGTTAGGACTTCCTGAGGATGTAAAGTGCTGCATGCAAATCAAATAACCCAACATAAAAACTAAAACATGCAGGATTTTACAGATGGGGAGTTGAAGCAGAGAGTATTAGTTACAGACAGAGAATCTGTGCATAAGTAACACATTCACATTTAAACTGCAAAAGCTAAAGTCACTAAAGCACAGAAGAATTAACTCCTAAGAGCTCAAGCACAAACAGGCCACCTAAGAAGCATACAGCAAAGACAAAATACTATCATTTTTCATCCTCTGTAATAGTTTGTTACTAGAAGTATTTATCCAGGTACTTGTCTGCTCTATTAAATGACATTTTTCTGATTTGTGAAACATGAAAAGAACAGCAACAATCCACCTTCCACTCCAGGAGTTCAGCAATTTCTTATCTAAATATTCAACCAGAAAGGTCTGGTCAGGACAGAGTGCTAATGGAAGAAAACGATGAAGTCAGCAAGCATATATGCCAGCAAGCTCAAGGGGACTACCACACATCCTGGGAAGCGAGCAGGCCAAGTAACAGGCTGGCACTGGCACATGCTCCAGTGCCAGTACAATCTCCCCATCAGCAACACTGCTGTTGTGTCTTAACTTTACAGCAGGCAACAGCACTTCAGTTTAGCCTCAAGTTACTCACACTTCTCAAATTCATCAAGGTTCAACTCTGTTGTTTCATTTAACGGCTTATAAAAAATGAAAAGATGAAGTGCTAGGTACTTGCACCTTTCCCCTTTTCCACTAGAAGAAACACATACTGTATTTTAGCCAATTCAAGTAAGTAGTTCTTGAATACTGTTTTCATTACTCCTCTCTCACTTACTAAATATTGCATCAAAATACCCTCTGAAGCACAGCAATAGTCTTGGGGCATGCTTATATACCACTACCCTCCATTCCAAATAGGACATAATGAATTATTATTTGTCACTACTATCACACTGGGATAATTGAGCAATAGATCCTATGTGTCTAAAGAGAGATCAGCACTTAAAAATAAATCAACCTTCAAAACAGTCCATAGATCAGAAGTTCCTTATGTTATGAAAACGAGGCTCGTTCATAACAAGATACAAAACCCGCTTGTAATCTCAGTGGCCACCTGCCTATTGACTAAGAAACACTGAGCTGCACGAGGCAGAACCCCACAGATCCAGACCCATCCTGCCTCAGCCATATTTCCACAATTCTTTTGATTCATAACCTACATTACACACCTAAAGCTCCAAATGTGAACCTTTTCCATATTCTGCATACCACTTTTGGACAGCGGAAGGTGATAAAGCAACAAGATTTGACATATCCAAATGACACAGCTCTTGTCACTTACACCCTTCTTTAAACATGATAAACTTTCATCTCTCAAAACAAAAGAGGTCAGATCAACAGAAACCTTGAAGGAAGACAGAAAAGTGCATTTTTCATTGGGAAAGCAGAGTAAATTAGAGGAAACAGTGCCCTTAAAGCAAGAATTTTCTCTATAAACAAAACTTTGGAGGGTAGAATAAAGAACAAAAACATCATACAGTATCCAGTAGTAACTGTATGAAATTGAGGAATACTAAAGCAAGACAAAAATCTAAAGCCACAATTAAGAAGGTGAAACAACACGTGCACAACACTGAAGGAATGATTTAGTGCCACTGACATCAACACGAGCTGCACAGAGCAAAAATTAAACATGCTGCAATAATAATCTGAACTGCCCAATTAGATTAAAAAATACATTTACCCTACAAATTAAAAAACCTCCCAAAGCCCTCGAAGGCATTAATGCTGCTCACAATGTTATTTGAGATGCAAATTAGAGACCTAAAGTTAATATAACACCAACAGAAGTTGCTATTATTCCCATTCATGGCTCAAGGGGAGGTGACAGTAGAAGAGAAGCCACAGCTCTGTTGTATGAGGTCTTATTAGGACAGTAAAGATTTTCCTTCAACACTAACCCACCCTAACTTTAATGTAGAAGTTGCCAAAATTAAAAATGTGATCTTTCATAACCCAAAAGAAGCAAAATGAATTAACAAATAAACAGCAAGCCAATTGTCAAGGCTGGCTGGATAAGGGGAGTGTTAAGGAAAACAAGTATTTTTCAGAAAAAAAAAAGGAATTCAGAACCCATCTTCCAGCATCACAGAGCTCAGGCTAAAGCAAAAAGTGAAGGTGTAGACGGTGGTGCTGCAGTTATTTCTTCAACTATTTCCTGTACCAGCTGGGTTCCAATTCTGAAGCTCAGCAAATGCAGAAACAGCTTTCTTCCATCTCAAATACCTTTCCCACAATGACATGTCGGTCTTGGTATACTGAGTCAGTTCTGCAAGTGGCACTTGTAATGACAGTTCTAAGCAAAAGCATTGTTTGATTTCACACTTTATCTATACAGACACACACACATTGAACAGTTTCCATCACTGGTACAGGATGTCCAAAGCTCTGAGCCTTCAGTCTGATATACTATGGACAATTCTTTCCAGTATTTTCCTACAGTTTAATTTTCACAGGAACTTAAAGCAATGTTGTCATACCAAACTCAGAGCAATGATGCTAACATTAGGTAATCAGAACCCTTGATCCTACTGTTAATACCCAACAAGCAAAATATGACAGCCAGCATTTCACTAAAATATAATCAGGTCCAAACAGTAGAAAGCAAATTACATTAGTTTTGTTTTTATAACTCAGTAAATTTCCTAATTGAAACAGTTCATATTATCCAAAGCAAGATATTCAACTGCTTGCTTAAAAAAAAAAATAGTGCTGTCAGTAAACGGAGAGCCATAACCCAGATAATGTATTTAGCAACAATCCTGCCTACTTCCTCCCCTCAACCTAAAAATTAGCAGAAACATAGCCTTCAGAAGTTATTTACGCCCACTGCAAAGCATTAGCAGTTAGCTGAGCGGCTTCTTGCCAGCTTGTTGATGACACTATTTCCCAAACTGACCAAACAAAAAACCAAAAAGAGCACAAAATGTAGAAATTGCTATATTAAAAGCTGACAGTTACCTTGATTTCACGTTTTCCTTACACAACAGTACCAAAATACCCAGTTGCATCACAGAAAAATCTGTAGAGCAGTCTAGAAAGGAGTTAAAAATATATCCTTCCCCCCCCCCCCCTNGAGAAGAAAATCCTTAAAGAAAACCATCTTCTGAAAATATGACTGTCTCAATCCCCTAACAGAGTGTTTGCAGTTCAGAGAAACCAACAAAGCTTTTTTTATACAAACTCTATCACTAGATTGCAATACTTCAATGTTAAGATCTTAAGGACACAAACTCCATAATATACAAAGAAAAACCCATTGTCAACATAAATGGCTCCCTTGCAGGCGTACAGAGTCAAGAGATTAAAACTTACCTAACAAGAAAGTATAAGATACTGCCCTGATTTCAAGTACCTGTTTTCCTAGCCATGAATTTCTTCCCTAGAATTAATGAACAGGGCTTCCTTCTGCTCATTAACCGTCCTTCATGAGTACTCAAAGCCTTTCACAGATTTCTGTGTGTAGTTCCACCCACCCCAGTAAGATCATGTTACTTACAACATCTACAATAAAAGTTGCAGATGCTTTCACAATGGACAGGAATCTCTTACACATTCTACCTTATTTAAAAATTTAAGTCCATAGGTAGATTGTGTAAAATCAAAGACAAGGTTCTATGAACATTTACCTGCAAGATCATTCTTACATAACTAGCAGATCTCAAGAATGCACTAATCCAAAAAATAGTTCAAGAAGTTTATTTCATAAAAATAAAAATGACAGTTTAAAGCAAGCAAAGCCTTATCTAAAAAGAAAGCACAAAACTTGTGAGCTTGCAGGAGAAACTCCTTGTTGCCGAAAGATAAAATTTATTTTTATTATGACCATAAACATACACAAAAAGAAATGCAAATCATAACAAATATTGGTATTTTCTACTAAATGTTTAAACCAGGCCTTTTACTAACATTTAAGACAACTCAAACCACAATCAGAAAGGACAAATTCTTAGAACACAACTCAGAGCCAGCACCGAAAAGGGGACGAGCAAGGAAAGAATTGTGTTTCGAAAGTTTTAAGTACACCACGTTTCTAAAAAGAATAATCTATCAAACCACAGGAGGTGACTAGAACTGCCATCATCACTGTTAACACAAAGGAATGTAGATTGGGGGAAAGCAACAGAGGAAGGGGGAGAAAGAGCAGAGAAGGGAAAAGGAGAAAGAACTTAAAAAGGGAGCCACAGTAATGGCTACCAGACTCGCAAGGAATTCCTATAGGAAAGAATAAATCCTTCAAGGTTTTGTTTTAAATACAGCAATCCACATAATAAATTGGAGTCTTCTCAGTACAGTTAGCCTTTCAGTCTATCTGCCCATCACATTTTCATAAATACAGTTTTAAACCCCTACTAAACTTTCAAAGTTTAACACAATGGTCACAAACATAAATATTAATTCTCCTTTAAGCCTCCTCATTCTTCTGAATCATAGTGCCATGCAGAAAAATAGCTTTTCGAAAGAAAGTGTGGAAATTTAACTATCCCAAATTTAAAATATCCCTCTACAATTATTTAATCAGCTTTAATTCTCCAGTTAAAGAGACAATAACTATGGGCTACGCACTGGCAAGTAAAGGCCACTAGAGGACTGCCAGATTACCACAGGAACATCCCAAAAGGATATCATATCATTAGGGCAATAATCTTGCAGATCAGTATTTTAAGTTTGTCTAACAGGCAGCATGTACTTCTGTATGATGAAGAATAACATCTTGTTACTGCTGCAAAAAAATAGGGATAATTAAAAACAGCAACCATATTAACATCAACAGCATTTCCCAGAAATTCAAATGAATGAGCAGTAAACCCATTTTCTAGATAGGAGTTCCACCAGCTTATGTAGACCTACTTGAAATGCGTGTTTTAGCCTCCTTCCTCCAAGTGCAATTCTTCCAGGCATTTTTAGAAGTTCAGTATCTGGAAGGGTACAAGCTCTCTGGGCTTGAGCACATACTCTGCACCTCCAATAAAACCAGACCTAGTCACATGCTTCATCAGGAAAGTTTCTGCTATTCAGCAAACATTGTACTCCAGATTTCATAAGCCAGACTCGAAGCAAGCAGACTATCCACGATTAACACACATCCAGAGACATTTCAGCTTGCCACAAGATACACAAAGTTACAGGTTCTTGCCAATTGCGGCTTGGACAAAAATATTTTCTATCAGTCAGGCACATGAATGGGAGGCAGTGCAACAGCAAAGGCTGTAAGATAACTGTGCTCAAGAGTTAATTTTAATGTCAGCACAGCAAACCAGAAAATAGATTTGACCATCCCAAGGCCTAGGACTGGGTATGCACATTAAACCCCAGGAACTTCTTGGGTGTGAACCACCCAGCCCCTCTTAGCCCTGCAGCCCCAAAGCCCCATTTCTGGTTTCTGAACGCTGCGGTGGAGATGTCATTTCCCTACAAGAGAAATGAACCCCAACTCTGCGAACCCGACCCCAGGGGCTCAGATCCCCGACCCAAGGGCAACCTGGAGGATCCTCCACAGGACCTAAAGCGACGTCCTGAAGGATCACCCAGACTCCCAAGAACACATTTTTATTCAGCCTCCGTGCAGGCCAGAAGACATTTAATAAGGCAAATAACCAGAACAAAGCCATGTTACTGTCCTTAGAAAAGCTGGGATAACACAATGAGCCCTTTCACTCGCCCATTGAGCCCAACTGGTCCTTACACTTCAGGGCCATAAACTAGAAATCAACTTTCCTACTGCTGAGGGGCGGAAGAAAGAAAATAACGCAGGAATCACTATGGAAAGCGGCTATTGTGGGAAAACACGCACCTCCTCGGAGGTAACTCTACCCTTGAGGCACAGAGGGGGGGCAATCGCCTCAAAAACCGCGGGGCTACGTGGCCGCAGACATGTGTGCGTGCGGGGCAGCGGCACAAAGGAATGTCCGATCCCCACCGGGGCCGGGGATCATCCCATCCCTTCCCTGCACGGCCGAGCCAGGCCGGGCCCTGGCACACAGGGCAGCGCTCCGAGTGCCACCTGCGCGTGCCCGGATCGCGCCCCGAGCGGCACCGCGACTTGTGGGGTGTGGGCGGTGGTGTGGGTTTTGTTTTTTTTTTAAATCCCCTCTGTGGGGGTATTTTGTGTTTCCACTTTGGCGGCGGCCGCGGCGGCCTTTCCTCCCCCCCCCCTTATGGGGATATTTTGTATTTCCACCCTGGCAGCGGGGCGGCCGCCGCCTGCAGCCCCGGCCGTGCGGTGGCATCGCGGCCCGCACCGACAGCAGCGGGGGGAGCACACCCAGCACCGCCGCCGCTTTACCCACGCTCCGGGCAGCCCGCGGGGCCAGCGGCCCGCAGCCCTGCGGCACCGGGGCACCGCCGTGACACCCCCACCACGCAGGGTGCCCTCGGGGGCCGCGCCGCCCGCTCTCACTCCGAGAGCTGCGCGGCCGGCGGCGCTCTGCGAGTGTGCCCGCAGCGCCCTGCGAGCGTGCCCGCAGCCGGCCGGGCCGCCTGAGCTCCGCCCAGCGATGCCCGCGGTGGGCTTGCTGCCTGCGGGGCTGCCGCTACCTGGCACGGGCACGGCTGCAGCCCGCGCCACTAGTGGCACCCTCCGGCCGCGCTCGCTGCCCACCCTCTGCCCCTCGCCCGGCCCCGAGTGCCCCCTGTGCCCGAGATACCTGTCCTGCCGCTCCGCCTCCCCCGCGCGTATGGCCCGGGCAGCTCAACGGCGGCCGAACAAAACACCGCTGGCCACGCCCCCCACGCCTCCCGCGTCTCGCCATTGGCTGCGCCGCCCACCCGCCGAACCTTGACCCGCCCTACCATTGGCCGGCGGGCGCGGGGCGGCCACGCCCACAAGGGGGGCGGGGCAATGTCACGGCCGTGGAGGGGACGCGCAGCCGCGGGGCGCGGGAGGACTACAGCCCCCAGGAGGCATTGCGGCGGCGCTGTGCCCTCATTGGCTGGGGCACTACGTGCGGGGTGACGTCATCGCGCGCCCGGATACAGCCGCAGTGGCGGTGGAGCATCTTCATTCTGCTCTCTGCTCTTCCCATCCCTCCTTCTCCTCCTCTTCTTCCGCTTCCTCTTCCTACTCCAAATCCTCCTCCTCCTTCTCTTTCTCCGGGCTCTCGAAGCGCTCTCTGCCTGTGGTTGTTTTGCGCCTGGCCTTAACTGCGAGTTCTCGTGCGTACAGTGGGAAATCACAGCCCTTCTGTTTCCACGATCCCTGTCAGCGCCCTTGGCAGGGCCTTGGCTCCGTCCTCTGACCCGGTTTTCTGGGGTTTTTTTGCACGCAGGATTCCCCCATTGAGAACAAGTTGTCATCGCTAAAGCCTTACCCAAACTTAAAGTTAACAATTCCGGGGTTTCGTTTATTTTTAAATGATGTGAATTTGCCTTTCCCGGCCAGGCCGAGATGTCGGTGCTGAGGGACTGGCCCCTGGGAATGACCTGCAGGATGCCCCCGCCCCACACACCACCCTCCCTCCCCAGGCAGATCCCGGTGTTCCCTTCCCGGCTGTTCCCGGCGCTGTGTCCATGTGCTTACACTGCCCTCTGCTTGCCCGCTCCCGGACAGACCCCCTTGGACAAACCCCCCTTCTCCACCGAGGAGGGGCCGCCTTCCCTCGCCCCTCGAAGCAGAGGCCAGGAAAAAAATCACCCACAGCCAGTTCTGCCTCCACGGGAAAATATTGCCCTGGGAGTTTCTGCGAGCCCGCCGTGGGGAGGAAGTGGGATGTGTTGGGACAACAATCACGCCGCGCACTTGTCGGGGCAGAGGCTGCTCTGTGTGGGTGCAAATCCTTCACGTCATGAGAAACCGAGCCCTGGTTTTACTGATGCCCACGGGCCCGGGTACGGGTATTTCTTATTCATGGTAACCGTGAGCAAAGCTCTCCTCGTCCCTTTGGCAACCATCTGTTGTTCCAGCCTTCCACAACCTGTTCTCCAGTGTTTGCACGTGGAGTTGTGTTTCACTCACCTTTCCTTTCACCCGCAAGTTTTTCAGCTGAATTTTCCTCATTACCCTGTGAGATTTTACTGAATTACAAGGCAATATGCTGCAAGAGATACCCGAGTTAGCGTTGCAATGCAGAGTCAAACTAAAATCTTGTTCCTGGGAAATGCTTGCTTTGGCTTGCTTACTTTCTAGGCTTTCAAATTTTACCCTTAAAAGACAGACAGATTAAACCAAATTTTATTTCAAACATCATTACCACGCTTTGTTGCTGTTATTCATCACTATCCTCTTGTCTTTTGCACTCTGTACAACCCTACAGTGCTTTTTTCAAATGGTATTCCAAGATTCCTTTCCCTGATTATACAATGAATATTTAAATTGGTGTTCTAGTTCTCAGTAAGAGCAACACATACTTCTCTTCAGAAAGATCTCAGAAGCGATTACAGGTACACAGAGGAAAGTACACAGCTTTCTCCCATCGCTCACTCCTGGCTCTTGAAATACTTTCTGGTTGTACTCATTTTGCTCCTGGCCTTACTGTGAATTCTAGTGCATGGGAAACTGCAGTTCATCTGCTTCCATGAGCCTGTCCATGTCCTTGGCAGGGATTTGGCTCCATCCTGTAATCAGTTTTGGACACAGAATTCCCCATTGGAAACAAGAAGCTTTTTATTGCTAAATCCTTGTCCAAACTTAGAATTAATGATTTTTATTTTTTTTTAAATGAAGTCATGATATAATTTTGTCTTTCACAACCATTCTGTCTAAGGATTCCACTGGAGCAGAGCAGCTCTCAGGTGTGAGGTTTTGTTGTAAAACTTGTTTTCCTTTATCTAGGAGTTCGACCATTTCCACAGTTTTGAAACGTGTTTCTCTCAGTTTAGCCTTGATATTTTCCTCCAGCCTCCTATTTCTGCTTCGAGGAGGGTAAAACCAGAGGCAACTTTGTGTTTCTGAAACTGATGTTTCTTGATTGCAACTGTTTAATTATAGCCGTGGCTGCTGTGACTGGGGAGGCACATGAAAGGGGCACGCGCTCCCCCAGCAGCCAGTGCTGCTGCTCCCAGTTTCCGCAGGCTGGGTGTTTCCATCTAGGGCCAAACTTTGCAGTAATTAAATTAATTTATGGATTAGATAACTCTTAGAACTTATTTCTGCAATACTCCCCTGTAAGTTCTCCTCTAATTTATCACTTTCCATGCTCTTCTCCAACTTTATCAGCTTTTTTTCCCCACTGTGACAACAGCTGGTACTCACTTCTTTTGGGGTGGAGCTGCTCTTACCTGTCTGTAGTCCAAAAATAATGAAAAGCTGAGTCCTAAACTAGAGATGTTACAGAGGTGGTACATCCTATGATCAGCTGGTTGCATCCCAAAACTTACCACATACAGCAGTCAAAAAAACCACAGGATGGGATGGGATGGGAGACAGGAGTGAGTGGTCATGCCTGAGACAGGGCAGGTGGCAGCTCTAATCAATGTCGTTCAGTATTCAACCAGAATCTTCTTTCATTTTATACCCAAGAGTAAAGTCCTGGCAGGGATCCAGTTTATAATTCAAATCTTGGTAAACACAGACCTAAATTTCCCTCATGACAAGGTTCGATAGTAATTGTCTGGCACTTTAAATATCTAATTACAAACATGCTACCACATGGTAAAGTGGTCGGTGTCTGTTCACTCAACTGTGTGTCTTCAGGAAGGGCCATCTGTTTCCAACGAACAGTGAGACATGAATGTAGGCAGGTTTCTAAATTAAAAATAAAAAATGAAAAAAAGGAGAGAGAGAGGGAAAAAAACCCAAAACTAGAGACACAAAGCTATCTTTACAATAAAGCACAGGCTGAAAAGGATACAATCAGAATGGACCTCAGGAGACAGTTTTCACCTACGGGAAACAATGGATAGCATGGCTGCTCTGAGATGTCCTTCTGGGCATTATTTTGTGCACCTACATCACTGCATTAGGAATATTTAAGTCTTCACTACATGTTCAGTTTGGCCCATCTCGACCATGTGTTCCACAGAGCAGTAGCAGTTGCTCTTGCCTCCTGTCTCCTCACCTAGGTCATACATCCAGTTAGTCAAGAAAGGGAATGTTTTCCCCTCCTTAGTCAGAGCATGGTAGATAGGCACGAGGGACACGCTGGCTTTGCCTCTTCAAAAACAACAGAGAGACCTTAATGCTACGTGTGTGTTACTAACTAAGCTGCTGCCACTCTAGTCAAATTACCACCTAAGATAAAGAAAGGAAGCAGAGGAGACTATGCAACTCAGTTCTTTTTTTTGCTGGTATTTTCATACTGTTTGTAGATAAGGAGCCCAGCAGGTATTTGATGTAAAGGCATGAAGTGCAAAAGTTCAGACACCGTAACGTGCACAACTCCTCGTAAGGTTCAGACGAGCATTTCCAGCAGGATTTCAAATGGATTGCCAAGTATTTTGCTGTGTACATTGATTAGCTCAATTTCAGTAAGCCAAAAGTTAGTGTATTTACTACACATTGTTCTTACAGTGAGTTGTAGGAGCAAGATGAGCAGGTTGGAAGAGGAGCTCTCAGTTGCGATAGCAAGTCTCAGGTAAACTTATCCCAAATCATGGTATTTCTCTTCTTGTAGCAATCATTGTTAGCCATTCGTCTGCTTCCCCATAAAATACATACAAAGACAAAGGGGCCTCTGTTTTAAATGGCAAATCTCTGAAGGCCTGTCAGAAAGAGTCCAGAGCCGACAAAATCCTTCACTGATCCTCTTTCCCTGAGGGTCTCTTTGCACTCACCCTCGGGAGCAAGGGGACAGTGTGGATTTCATCTCCCAGCCCAGGGGGTCCCCACGTAATGGGGTGAAGAAAGAAACTGGAGTGACTCTGGAGTCTGACATAGAGCAGGTACAGGAGACACTGCTTGGGTATTGAGGGGTGCTGTGATACCCTTCCTGTTTTGGTGGGATGTTTGAGCATGGCTGAGCCCCATCAAAGCTGCTTTTCACACTTCTTCATTCTCTTTGTTGACCAGTTTCACAGGTTCTGGGCACAAGAGGAAGTTCTGCCACTAATTTTATGTATCAGCTGTTGGGTTTAATGTAAACCTTGCTCAGGCTGCTCAAACAGATGAAGTTTCTGTATAATGTACTTTTTCTTACTTACATTCAAGGGCTTGCCACAAATGAGATAAAGCAACAAGAACGCTAAATAAATAAGCCAGAACTGAGAAGCAAAGCAGTGTTTAGCATCAAAATCTGAAACAAGCAGAGGGTTGACATCCTGGGATATTAGAGTCAGGGGTCTCTCATATACCACTATGAGCTGGCTAGACATTATGTGCTTTGTGAACTCTTAAAAGGATTTTGAAAATGTTGAGTTAATCATGACCAGATCAGGTTTTATTGGATTTCATGGAAGGGTGACTCCATCCTGTGCCCCCTGTGCACAGCTGACTTTTCCTACGCCCAGCCTTTCACCTCCATTACCTGCTATCCCAGCTACACAGTTGCCTGTTTCTTCTTAAATTGAGCCATCTGGCCAGGATAGAACTCATTTTTCAGGGTAAGAATTAGCCGCTGGATTTCAAAAAGGGCAAATTCGGCCTCCAAGTGCTGAGCCAGTACAGCATTGTTCAGCTTTTCACTGCTGTCCCCGAGGTGCAGCCCCAATCCTGAGAACTCTAAATCACTAAGAGTTCAGCCAAAGCATCTTCTGCCTACTCAAGTTTCTAGTCCTTCTTCCTACCTACGTTTCCAAGTGCCTTGTTCTTTTTGCAATATACAGCACTTCCTTCCTAGACCTTTCCTATGCTTCTCTGCTTTTCCAAATGGCTTGTTCACCTCCCGAGTGAGCCTTTTCTCAGCCCAGACCTTTCCCCCCAAAACTTGTGTCTCCTTGAAAAAGCCAGAGGCAGCACCGGTGCAGCAGGTCCTCAGGTCTGCAGTTTTCCTCCCAGGACAGGGCTTATGGAGCTCCTGTGAACTCCTCTAGTGATTTTAAATACCAGGCATAGGGAAGACAGATCACTAACAAATAAATTTGATTAATAAGCCCTGTTATTTAAAGCACACTCTGCACAATGTATCACACTTGTTATGGTTCACTATCCCTAATACAGAGTTTCTGTATGAACCATTTCATCTGTTTCTCATGTTTTGAAGTTTGGGGGGTTTTTAGTTTTGTTTTCAGTTTTGTTTGTTTTGTTTAATTTTATTTAGGGTTTTTGTTTGTTTCTTTTAAGGAGGTGGTTGTTAGCAGTGTTCTGGTACTTTTCTGCTTTTACTTTCCCATAAAAAGAGAGCAATTAGCACATTATTTTCTTGTGGAAACACATTGGATAAACACTTTCATAGTGTAAGAATTGTTTATACCAGCATAGACATATGTTCAACCTCCAAAAGGTCTCTAAAGCTTTACCAATTTTCTTTTATTCTACCTCAAAATCTGCAATGCGGTGGTAGAAGATGTGCACTGGGCAGTGTCATGGTGTCAGGACTTAATATCTTTTACCATTTTCCAGGAAACAAAGATCTTCCAAACATTAAACTTCACTGGAAAACAAAGCCAGTAATATCAGTATGTCAATTCATCTCATTCCTAAATTGGCTGTGGTTAGATAAAGCAGGAACTATTTTAATCATCAAATTAAAACAAGGATTTGGGGATGGATTTTCATTGTGCTTCACTGAGCAGAGTGATATACACCCAAGATTTTAACCATGAATTCTTCACACAGATTCGTGCATACTAATCATCAGGTACGTTCATGTATTGAAGGGTTTTCTTCTACATCTTATATTTCCAGATAATTTCCCCTGCAAAAGGCAATTCAAATGCCACATTTCCACTCATGCTCCCAGACCTGCCTCCTCTGCTCCAACTAAAATTGCAGCCTGTCAGAAATCCTGTCCCAGAGACGTCACTGACAGATCGAGCCCACTGTGACTCAAACAGAACTTCTCAGTTTCTCTCACTTTCCTCCTCCACTAATCCAACCTCATCCCATTCATATCCATTCACTCTGCTGCAGCGTCCTTTAACCACACCAGCCTTCTCCTCCTACCTCTCCAGTGGCTCTGTTTTTGTTTTATCAACCACACACTTCCCATCTTTCCATTCAAAGCCCTTCACAGCCTGTTCTGCCTCTATCTACCTTTCACAAAAGCCAAGTGTGTTCTGCCTCTTGAGCCCCCCCAGACAGTACAAACTGCACCAAAAGATCACCCAGTTTGACCTCCAGCCCTCACCTCAGGCCCTCACATTTAACAAAGATACTCATATATTAAGCCCAAAGGTTTCAATTAAACTAAAGCATTTCCATTCTCAGGAGAGTAACCTGGGTTTCACAAGCAGAAAACAAGAGTGATCACCATGGCCTGAGGCTTTTATGATGGCCTGAGTGATTCAGGAGGTCACCCAGGCCATTGGCTGTAGAGGAAGGGGATAAAAAAAGACAAATGAATCTTCGTGTCGTTGCTTCCCTGACTGGGAGGGAAATGTCTTTCTGACCCCCAATCAACCCTGTGCAAGGAGCAAGAGGCATCCATCAGTCCTGGGCTTTCCTCATCGCTTCAAAGTATCCATTTAAACTATTCTGTGTTCTGAGCTATGAGACATCTTGGATGTATCTGAAGAAGGGAGGAGGTAATATTGGAGCTAATAAATTTTAAAATCTGTTTTAATGAAACTTGGTGTCTTTTGGCTGTGTTTCAAGGCTGGCTGGCTGACTAAGATGCAAGTCCTGACTGAATTGTTTTCTCCACTTGGGGTAAAAGAAAGCCTCACAAGTTTGTTTGGGTTTTTTTCTGTGTTTTCTGCAGTCTGAGGCTGCAGGAGCTGATTAAGTCACTTTGTCTTCAGTGGGAACACTTATAGGATGTCTTCTATTCAGTTGGGTACTTCCATGAATTGTATGCAACCTCCAAAAAGTCTCTAAAGCTTTACCAAATTCAGCTGAAGTTGCCCAACTGGTTTTAAATGTGTTACATCGTGTACAGATATGCACAGACAGGCACAGATGACATGCAACAGTGTCTATGTGTTATCGCAGCAACAGAGAATGGTTTGGCTTGGAAGGAACATCTAAAGGTCAGCTAGTTCAACACCCCTGCAATAAACAGGGATCTCTTCACCTTGATCAGGCTGCTTGGAGCATCCAACCTGACCCTGAATGTTCCCAGGGATGGGATGGGAACCATCTACCACCTTTCTGGGTAACCTCTGCCAGTGCTTCACCACACTCATCACAAAAACTTCCTTCCTTATACCTGCTCTAAATCTACGCTTTGATGGTAGCCATTATTTGAATACTGAAGCAGGGTTGTCAGAAGTCAGCTGAAGGCTGTGCCCAAAGCCTTACTCCCAGAAAGAAGGAACTCAGCAGGAAGAGTATGATACAGGTACTGGGCTCAGAAAGAAGCACTGAGACCCTCCAGCTCCAAACCCGCAGGGTGAGGCTCCATGGTTTCTTCTTGAAGCTGAAGAAGCATCTCATGGTTTGGTTTAAATCAAAGGCAAACCCAGCGCATTGTTATAAGCAGCAATACACATTTACAATCACAAAAGATGCCTGTGATTTCAAACTGCAATGCATCAACATGAAGACCACCAGAATCATAACAAAGATCAGCCATGGAACCTCTGCCTCCTTATTAAACTCCCAAAGGACACTTCTTGGCTTTCTTACCTCTTGGCAAGGACTATACACTTACTCCGTGTTGGTGCACTGCCCAGCATAACAGGGACCTGGACCACCACAAGAGTTCTAGATACTTTGGATAGATAAATAATAATGGCAATCTGCGAGCAAGAAATTGCTTTGAGGGTTCAGGGCAGTGGTGTGTTTTCTGTGAACCAAAAAATGCAGCTTATCCTCCCCAAAAAATCAGTTAAAAACATTCTGCATACAGATCTGTAGGTCCCAAATGCAGGGAGGCTGCTGTAAAGAGCTAAAAGAATTTCTCTCTCCCTTCCCTGAGAGCTGTCATCAAATATGTTTTTTTTGAGGAAGAAGTGCAATCTTTGAGTGTATTTTTTTCTGTTTCAGTTCTTTTTTAATGTTCTAAAGACAGCATGTACTTATTTAAAACAAGCATCTCAAACTTTGTTGTTAAGACAGCTGTTCTAATTTTTTTTACTGATGGTGCATTTTTAAACTCATTTTGTCTGTATGCTGAGGTCTTATGTGAAAAAGCTTCATGAGAGCTATGTATTTTTTTCCTGGTTACCAAGCTTGTACAAATTAAAAGCACATTAACCACTTTGAAAATAAATCCAACTGCAGTTTAACTTCTTTGGAGTTTCAGTTTGAAGATAGCAGTGGCATTCCACTGGCTAAGCCACTTGAGTGAATTTCCTGATTTTGCTTGGTTGCTTAATTTCCTGTTGGGCTCACATTTTGCCTAATTCAAGACAAAAAGACCCCTATAAATGGGATAAATGATTGAAATTGCAGAGCTGGACATAGTAATTTGATTGCACTTCAGCATGTGCCTCTCTGAACAGAGGTAGAATTTCTGAGACAGGCATAAAGTAACTCTAAAAATGTCTTTAATTCAGTATTTTCTCCCCTTATTGAATTACCCATCTATGTATCCAAATATCTGTTATCAAAGGTCTTCTCCTTGTGTTCAGTGTTTAATGTGTGTCCATGACAAGTTTCCCCCCGTTATGACATCACTCTTGAGTCTCTAAAACAGCACAAAATGTAAAACAATAGGAAGTGCTATGGTCTGTTATTCATAAAAGCTCTCTAGCAGTAAATAGGAGTGCATTTAAAGCAGATCTCCTCATCTGCCTCAGTGATAGGCTTTATATTCAATTTTTAAATACTCAGAATCATGAACAGGACTAAATAATGCTTTAGCCCTAGCTTATAATTAATGGATATATAATATATAGAATTTAAGTCCCTAACCTGATCGTTCCACACATCTTTCCTTTATGTAATGCCAATCACACTGTACAAAATTACTGGGCTATAAAAACTAAGAGCGAAACTGTTGGTTTTTTCCCCAGTGTCCCTTCCTCAGGGGACGCTGCCTGCCTGGGTTTATGTATCAGTCAGAGCAGGGGAAGATTTTGTGAATTAAAAGATGCACTTTGCAGCGTTATCTGAACACCATCATCCTGGGTTCAACCAGATCTTCTATGGGAAGGCTTTCCAGGCAGCACTGTCTGAGGGCACAGCCCTTCCACACTATCACCTGTGGCCCAGGAGCTCCCAGCATGTCACCTCTATGGGACTGGAAGCTTTAGGGATTTGAACTCTGTATAGACCAAGGCCAAACTAAAATCATTGCAACATCCTGTTACAAGGTCAGTTTCTGTAATATCTGTTGGTCAGGTGTCTTTTCTGTCAAGAACTTACTGGTGAAATGATTACCAAATTATTAATATAGGTGAACCGAACTGCTATATTTATTAAACTACAATGTTAGCTTGGTTTTGGATGCTTGGGCCTGATGATTCTGAAAGGGCTGTTTGCGAGCCACATTTCCAGCAGCTTGATTTGCTTCAAATGTGACAGACAAATCCTGCAGGAAATGAAAATATTCTGTCTTCTTTCTTGAAAATTATTATTATTATTATTATTATTATTATTATTATTATTATTATTATTATTAAGCATTACTCTTGTAGGTATCTTTTTTTATCAGTTAGTGGCAGGGATCTTCTCATTATGCTGTACATCTGGTTAATGGCCTAGAACTTCATCACTGTTTACAGGTATTTCTAACAGGAACTGAGATCAAAGATGAAGTTAATGGAAGAAAGAAAAAGGAAAGATGAGAGCCCTTTGTCTCTTAGGAGGGACTAGATCCTGCCCTTGCAGAGCTTTATCTGGTAAGTTTTTTCCCATCTCTGATGACCATAGGCCAGATCCTGTGATCCTTCTATTGGCCAGCTTTGTATTTAAAACTACATCAATAAGGCTGCATTTAATTTGGACACATTTTTAACCCACTGCCCTTTCACTTCATGAAAAATTCATTTTACCTAGCAAGAGATACATAATACTGCCTCTGCAAACACTGTCCTGGGCATCCTTACACCCATGGACCCAGGGTACCAAGGTTTTCATGGTTATGGAATTGGCCTGAAGGTTGCATCATCTTCTGGGTTCTTGGAAACAGAAGAATGTAGGTCAAGACAGGGAAAATAATTTTTCAGAAGAGCCAAGTACATATGGATCCAACAGCCTGTTGAAACTTTACAAACTAGGTAGCTCAGAGAGTGGGCTTCAGGTTTCCATCTATATAGCAGCAAATTTAACTATATACATGTAACATAAACATGACCAAGATACCATGACTGATTTGGGTGGCTCTATTTTTATGTTGTTTTATTTTTAAGCTAGGTGGGAGCAGCCGGGGTTTAAATTAAACCCATCGCTGCCACACAACTGAAGAGGGATTTACAGAAGATGCAGACACTTCCCATGCCAAACGTTGTGCATGTACAGAGTGAGAACCAACGATCACAGTTAATTTCTGAGCCCGTATTCCATACCCAGGAAGCAGCAATGTACCTCCTTATATTATCACCATGAATGCACAGTGGAAGGAGTTCTCTAGGGGGGTTATATTTTATTTTTTTTTCAATGCTGGATGTTGTGAAACGCCTGGGATTTCTTTTGCCCGCAATTGTCCGGGCTGGCAAGAAGGTGCTCTGTCTTAGCAAGGGCTGTAGGCTGGGACAGCAAAGAGCCCCGCAGCATCCGAGAGCTTCGAGCACAAGTCATGGCAGACACAGGCAGCACCTGTTGCATCCCACCTGTTATCTCTGGGGGTCAGCAGCGCTGCCTTCCCCCTCCAGCTGCCGGCAAGTCCTGGCAGCGCCGAGATAACATTTTGGGTCAAGGTCTGCCCGTGCCAGGTTATCGATAAAGCGAGGGAAGCGAATACCTGGAGGGGGCAAGGCTGGATGTTCAGCCTGCTTGACGCATGGGCCGGGTCTAGCCTTGTGCGATGGAGCCCAGCTATCAGTGTTGATGTCACTCAGCCCTCAGAGGGTGTCGTTTTGCTATGTCGGGACATGAAAAGCGGGTTTGAAGCACACTTTGCGGCGGAGGTGGTTCAACACGGCATTTCTGCTTACAATTAACAGCACATTCTCACCGACTCTTCCCGATTCTGCTTGTTCACAGGCCCGGGGCAACCGGAATATCTCTCTTTTGTCCCACACTCCTTCATCACCATGGCAACAAATGGGCAAATATTACAGGGTTTAGTTGCCTTTTTTTTTTTTTTTTTAAATTTGCAAGTAAACCGGTGAGTTTTCAAGACCACACACACACACACACACACGCGCGCGCGCGCACACACACACGCACACACACACGCACACACACACACACGCACGTACGCACACACACACACACACACACACACACACACGTACGCGCACACACACACACACACACACGCGGAGTACACGTAGATGAGCACGCTGGAGCCGTGGGTTGCCCCAGGAACCTGGGCTCTGGGCTGGCTGCATCCCAGTGCCCGCTGGAAAACATCCTCACCAGGTCACACAGCGCGGGGTGACAATGCAGGCAGGCGGGCCATGCCCAGTGCCAGCCTGTGGTTGTTGTCACCAGCGATTACAGGGAGGCTGAGGCGCTCTCCAGGACCACCCTGAGCCCATCCTCATCGTGCCCCTGCCGGATACAAAGGTCAGCTCTTGTGCAGGGGTTTGAAAGCTGAGCTGGAGCTGCCGAGGGGACACTGTAGTGCAGGGACCGCAGGGACACGCAGCCACTCATTGCTGTGGGCTGGGAATCAAAGTCACCCTCTGCCTTAATGAGTGCTGGTCCCAGGTGGAAGGGCAAGAGGAGTAACAGCAGTAGCTCATTGCACGCTGAGTACTGAGGGAGGGGATTCTCCTCTGCCTTTGTGCTCGTTGAAACTCTTATATCACCCAGAACGGCACGAGGCAGCGCCTTTCCATGCAGCAGTTAATTACAGGATTGGGGCTATAGGCAAACGTGGACTTCCAGTTTCTGGTTTGGAGTCTGGGAAGAGGTCCTTGCCAGCTGCAGCTGCTGGAAGGCACTGTGTCTTGGCACGGTCATTATGCTGATGGATCATCTGGCATGAGACCCCAGGGAGCTTGAAGGCTCTCATCTGCAGCCTCTGAATCCAGAAGGGAGCCAGAAGCTCTGAGCCTTTCCCTAACCTGCGGTTCCTTAAGCACCCTGCAACATCTGTATGACTTGGGTATTTCATGGGAAAGTTTTCTTTTTGTTGGTTACGTGTTGCTGCTTGCACATAGTTGGTTTTTCCCCCCCCTCTATATCTAGGCCATCTAGTCTTTTCAAGTGACAGATACTAAAATCAGTAAGCTGTAAAAACATGTACCACCGGGGTTATAAAGAAAATCTCTTGGGAGATAGTAAAACAAACCCAGTCCCAAACACCCTCCCCTTGCCCACGTTGCCAAACCACCTCCTTTTCCACTGCTCTGCCAACAACTCAATTCTTCCACAATACCTACAGGGAGAGAGGTGGCAGCAGATTAAAAAGCCAGGTTCCTCCCTCGCCGAGGTTCCCCAGCACGTATTGCCGGCCTGGGGAATACGGGGGAAGGGCGGAGGAAAGGCTGGCTCTGCCCTGCGTAGGGCCAAGCGAGTCTTCAGCTGTATAAAATACATCAAGTCCCAATCTCGCCGGAGCCGGTGTTGAAAGATTTCAGCAAGGCCAACACTTGACCTTTCTCAGACAATAGCCCCGGCCCTAATTGGCAAGTGCCCATTGTGCGGCTTCAGCTGCCTGAACAGGCGGGTTTCATGCTCATTCCCCCGTAGGCTCAGGTCTGGGGCTGCGGGCGGGAAGCGCCGAAGGTTTGGGCATTCCTGATTGTTCTATAATGCCACCTGCTGACTCGAGGGCGACGGTAGCCAGCGTATCTAAAGTCCTTTCACGGAGCCCTGCTTTTAACTTTAGCGCTATTTATATTAATGGGATCATTCAATGCACTTCACTCATGTCCTGATTTAGAGTCCGAGGACAGCCCCGAGTTACAAATCCTGAGTGAACACCATAAGATATATTGGACACTAACTATACTGGCTTATTGTGCTTCTGTTGGGTTGTGGCTACGAAATATAATGAGGAGGTGACTGAAAAGGTCTTGAAACTCAAAATATTAACATGTCTGTTTATAACACACTGTCCCTGTTCATGACTGATGCGAGCAGCAAACATCTGTGTGCCAGCACCACAATGCATCTTCACCCAGCGGCCAAGATGATAAAAGAGGGGAGACATAAGTGGCTACTTTATTTCCAGGGGAGGCCCAGATCTTACTCCTGCTACAAGCATCCATAGCAATTCATGCAAAGATACATGGAGTAATAAAGAGGCTCCAATCCGGGAAAAGGCTCCCTCTCATCTCCTTTGCAAAGCCTGGGAAAGTGAAAACACGGATCTGGAGTGAACTCCACACCGCTAATTTAATCTTTTTACAAAGTAAAAAATCACGGCCCTTTTATCTAACAAGATTTTCACTTCCTGAACTCATCCTACTATGCCAGTGGGTCCTTGTTCTTCACCACTTTCCTGTCCTGACCAAAATCCTGTTTTCACCTCCATCTCCGGCTGAGCCTTTTTACTGAAGTAGCGTCTCCCAGCACACCTCAGCTGCTGCCCTGCCTGTGCTCCGCTGGTCCCCTCGCATCCTTGCAGCTTCTCTTTCCCTTAGCTCCGGTTCTGCTTTTGCTCCTGGCACCAGCCTGATCTATCAGCTCCATAAATAACTCTTCATCCAGGTCTCTCTCTCTCTACCAGCCCCTGCAGCAAATCTTTGCGTCTTGCTTGCGAGCTCCAGGCTGATGCTCAGGGTACATTTTTCAGGGGGCTCCTGACGCTCTCCAGTCAGCAGAGTCAGGCTCTGCAGCGCCGTTGCACCGCTCTCCTCCTTTTGGCACCTTAATGGGGTCTAATTTTTTGTGCTGGCCTCCCACACACTTAATAAAAGACGCACATTCAAGCAGGCTTTGTGCCCGGAACGCAATTAAGCATCCAACTGCCCGATCTGTGTGGCCAAATCCTCGCCGTTCCCGGGGGTTCTCAGGTGCAGGTTCACACTGGTTCATCAGGTTTCCATAGGGGGGAGGAAATGTAATTTAGCTCTTTCAGTCTTAGTCATTGAAAATAAAAGGGGAGTAAGCGAAGCTTGTCTTTGGCTGTAGGAATGGCAAACAAACCAGGCATGATTCTTTATCTTAAAAGTGAAATTTGCAAGTGAACAAGGCATTATAATTGATGCAGATTTAAAGATATAAGGTGAGGCTATTCTGTGTGTCGGTTTGAATGACAAACCTTATCTCACTTTTCCCATCCCCTCCCTTTTTCTTCCCTTGCACAGCAAAATGCTTTAACACTAATTTCTTCAGGCCCAGTCCTCAGAATTGCCATTCCCTACAACTCTAGCAGGCTTTTTTCTTTTTTTTTTT
>VWZG01007682.1:101401-158092 GCA_013396735.1 Grallaria varia
TTTTTTTTTTAACAGCTGGAGATATTTAGCAACCCTGAAAAAAATCCCCCCATCGAACTTCTCTTTCATGGGAGGCTGACACCAGAAATGTCACAATACCCGTGGCTGGGTGGTTTCACTGTGTGCTCAGGGTCAGTCTATGCCACTGAGAAAAATACTACCTGTGACAAAAACAACCAAAAACCACAACACATAAAATAACTGGTGCATCAGTCCACATCATCGTGTGGAGGGACAGTCTGCCTGACTGATGCAAAGACACATATACACACATATATATATATTTCTATTTATACACACACTGAAGACAGATCAGGTGTGTTTAATTCCAGAAATAAACCAAACTCAAGCTCTGGACTATTAATTGTGAATCCTGTTAAACTGGACATGGCATTTATCATATAGCTGTGGCCTGTGCCCATCAGTGCCTTCCCAGGAAATGCCTGGCATGGCTTGGGGGATAGCAGGCATTCCTAAAAGGCATTGTGGACAGTCCAGAGCCAGCTCTGGCTCCCTACTCATGGTTCTCCAGTACTATCTCAGCAAACCTTGCATCCTCAGGGATGTCTGACCCCTCCTCTTGCTGCGTGCCAGGGCTCACCAGACATACACACTTGCAGTTTCATCCTGTGAAAAGCCATCTTGGTGGGATATGGCACAGCCCTGGCATTGATTTGGACACCTGGAACCTCCGACTATGATGTCCTAAGGCCCTGAGGAAACCACAGCACCACAGACCTACTGCATGTGGTCAGGCTGTGCCAGAGAACATCTGCTCCAGTGTATTTAGCAACACAGATGTCACCAAGGAAAGGAAGGTTTTCACCTCCTAGGACTCACCAGGGTGCTAAGTCTTATACTGTGAATTCTGTTACAGGTTCAACCCTGGCTCTGAAAAACTGCAAAACACAGTGGAAGATTTGGTCTCTTCTGTTTCTTAAGGCAGTGAGAACACGGGGGTTAGAAGACAACAAGAAATGACTGATACCGGAAAAATAGTCTAGACTGAATGGAAAAGAGAAGAAAAATTATTTTATAACAGTACAACTAAACAATAGAGAGCCAATAGAATACTTATGCATTGTGTAATTACTGTGCAAGGGGGGTTCTTCATTCATCAAGAGATGGATCCATCTCGAGATGGGTTGTAACATTCATCTCTTTCACATCAGCTTCTTTTGCAGGTAGTTGGGCATTGCATTGATTTTGCCCCTCAGCCATAACTAGGTGAGGAAAGGTGAGGTGTGCAAAGGAATAAAAGCTGCAAACCCACTCAGATTTCAATTAAAACAGGAGACTAGGGACCTATAGGTCCTCCCATTTTGATTTGCATTTTCCAACTCTTGCAGAGGAAAACGAGATATCACCTGACTGAAGACAACACTGTCCACTGGAATATTTGCACAGAGAGGCAGATGAGCCTTTGATGGATTAGCTTGAGTTTGAAAGAGCTGCACAAAGACGGAAACAACACATTGGAGAACAAATGGAAGTTAAGCACACCTTGGAGTCTTAACCCCTAGGGTTGGGCTTTTTTGCTTATAACTAGGAAGAGTTGAAATTGCTTCAGAATTGTTGAAATTGCTCTGGAAATTTTCTGTTGTATATAATAAAAGGTCTACCTGAGTAACTGGGCGGGTTAACCTTACTAGGTAACGTACTTTAGGAGCAAGAAGAACCCAGGTCATGTTGGGTAACAAGATTTAAAAGAAGGTATCTAAGAAATGTGTTTATTTTTGGTCAGTGCATTCAGTGAAAAACAGTTCCTGTTGCACAGAAGCAGGAGGAGGTGGAAGTGAAAGGCAGTCAGACAATGAGGAAAGCATGTTTCCCATTTTTTAAAAAGCTGGCAGCCTCTGCAAAGATGTCCAGGAGTTGCACCCAGCACCACACTGCTTCATCAGCTTGCAGTTTTCCAAATGACTTGTCATCTTCCTCCTTGTTCCACTCTCCATGTTGGAAGCCCATTCACTCTCATTTTCCTACCCTCTTAAATATCCCTGCTGTCCTGGCCTTTCATTTTACCCAGAGATATCATCAACAGGTCTTTTCTCCACTCCTCTACATCCTTAATAGTGTCAAGTAAAGCAAATGAACCAACTGCAGCATCCTCACTGTTGGAAGCCGTGAAACTCCAGGCTTGGGAGTCCGAAGTGTTATAGGGCAGCCACAACACAGAAACAAAAAAATAATGAACAGGCTATAAAGATTTTAAGTAAGTCCTAAGTAAAAACTTATATTTTTAAACTCTGGCACACTTCTGTGCAGCTGTTTAGTATTAATTGTTAATCTGTGTGATACGTAATACAAAGGTAAATTTGCTTTAGTGGGCAGATCTCTTCTGAGCAAATCAGAGGGTTGTAGTTTTAATGAAGACTAATTTTTTAATTATATTTTCTCTTTCATTTGTTATATATTGATTATGTTTTCAGTACTTGAAATGAAAGAGAATGTGAGAAAAACTTGTTTGGGTATTTATTCTGAAGAACCAAAAGTCTGAAAACACACTTTGAAATAACAGTTGCAGAAATTCTGCCCCATCTTTTCCCTGGTGAGATTACCGATGCAAATTAAAGCAATACTGACATTTTCATTTCACTTTGGAAATAAAGGGTGGACGAGGAGTCCATTAAAGACCAAAACCAGCCACCTACTATTCACAGCAAACACTAGATGGGATATTTTCAGAGAAAAGGGGAAGCACCAGTACAGGATAGCCTGCTTGCTTGTCTGGTTTAGAGCAATCTCAAGCCTTTGCATGTTGGTAATCTTCCCAACCCAACTCCAGATGTTAAGGCTGGAGGGAGGAAAGGAAGATATGGAGAAGAAAATGCACCAGATATCCAAGATTAGAAGTTATGCAGTCTCAGGCATTCATGAAAGATGGGAGCTCGCCAGCTCTTCCACATATGGGATGGAGATTTGAAAGTGGAAAACAGCTGCTGTTGTCCTGCGCTGCCTCCCAGGCCAGGGAAGTTATGCCACTGTCCCACCACAGCGGGAGATGGAGAAAGATCCTTGACAGAGAAACCCAGATGATGGAGTTAGAGGTGACAGAGGACAATCTCATCATTTCATCCATGACAATCATCCCTAACCACCAGACTACAGCTGACCCATGATATTGTTACACCAACTTCCTTCGCCTGGGGCTGATGTTAACCACCGCTGATACATAAAGCCCATGTATGACTGTCGCATGAATTCTCTCTGTGTAGCAAGAATTTCCTGAATCCCTGTATGATTAATTAGATGTTATGTTTCCCCAGACGTCTCCACAAGGAAGGTGAGCCTTTGTCCGGCTGCAGTCCCATATCCCAGCTCATTTCACAGGCAGCTCAGGCTGTGACTGTCTGCTACCCTGGGATGCTGAAATCCTGCACCACACACCGCCCTTTGATGTGGCATTGGTTTGGGGAGGATGCTCCCCTCCAGCAATGCACAGTGAAACCCTGCAGTGAAATGTCCAGGCAGGGTCAGGTTGGATTCCACAGCTCCTGTGCTGCCGCTGCCTCCTCTTCTCTTGTCCCTTCCTGTAGCAATTATTGCTCATCAGCACAGATTAACAATTGCACAAGCAAACCCACGGAACAAATGAACTCAGGGCTGAGGGCCAGCCTTAGTCAGTGGAGCTTGGCCGCTGACTTTAAACGGGATCGGGATTTAGCCCTGCCCTTTGCCTGTGTTTCCTCTTTTCACCCATTCATGTGCTGCCCATGTGCAGCTCTCTGGCAGCTCCCCCGGCTGTGGGATGAGGCACTCACAGGTACAAGCTCCAAAAGTTGCACCCATAACCTTCTGGCGTTCTCCTCCACCCACCCCCTGGCCCTGGCTCTCTGCTAAGAGTTATTCCAGCCATTTTATGGTTTCTTTTAAAAGGTAGGAGAATAAAGACAAAAATAGATCTCGATCCATTCATATGGGTTTCTGTCGGGCTGTGAATAATTTAAAGGTCCTCTCACCTCATCTCTTGTTTATCTCGTAGCCTCAGGCCTCATCTACATGAAAGAGTTGCACCCATTCAACGAGATGTTAATTTAAACCAATTCATTAAACTGATACAAACCCCCGGAGCCAGCGGAGCGATGGATGCCCTTGCACCATATATTAAAACCAGGCTTCTACTTTAATCTGGTGAGAAAATAAACCAAAGTAAGGAGTGCCCGTGGACAGGTTTGCTCTGGTTTTACTGAACTCGTGGAAGAGGGCGATGCAAATCACGGCGGGCAGTTCTCACTCTGCAGAGCTCTGCTGCTCCCTCCCTGCAGGGACCGAGCGCTGCTTGAAACCAACACCTTCCACCCCGACCCGGCGTCTCCAATGCAAGAATTCCCTCTCCTGCAGAAGAGAAGCAATTCTGTCTCCACCCTAATGCTTTAGAGGGGATTTCTGGAGGCATTTGGATAAACTCCCTTCAGCAGTCAAGATCCAGCAGATGCAGATGCACATCTGGAAGGGCTGCTGCTCCCCAGCTGCCAGGGAGCAGGCGAGGTGGGGGGACACACGTCCCGGGCTGCTCAGGTCACTGCCGAGGATGGGCAGGGGACAGAGGCAGCAGGTCTGGCAGGTTGGCTGGAAAGTCGGCACAGAGCCCTTGCTGGACGTGCTGTGACCTTCCACACAACATGGAACAGACAGAAGCAGAAGCTTCTCGTCCCACCTCCAGCAAAGTTCACCGGAGCAGATCGGTCTGTGCCCTCGACCCTGGCCTCAAGCTCAGACTTTCAGCAGAGCTGTGGAACCCCCAAAGGAATGGCCCTGAGCCTTCAACGTATACCCAGGGCTCTAAACCTCTCTCGTGCTCTGGGCTGGGTTCTGAAGGTCTCAGACCTCATACCCAACTCAAGGGCTCTGCTGCAAGTCTTTATTTCACATGTCTTTTATTCCAGCGTCCGTGCATGTGGTAATAAAGCCATAACAGTGTGTTCATACCATGGTAAGAGGGGCTAAAAAAGAAGCCAGGTGCAGCGAAGGTCACCTGAAAAACCTGCAATGTCAGTGGGAGCCAAAAAAAAAGGAAAGAAGAGCAAGGAACACTACCCCAGAGCCCTGAAGAAAATCACTGTTTGATGAAAACAAACCCAAAAAGGAGAGAGAGGAGGGATGGGACCAGAGCATTTCTGCTTCACAGCTTTGCCCTCTTTTCAGGGAGTGGAAAGAACTACATGACCTGTTGTCAATATTGAATGAGGGTTATGGAGAACATGAAGCCAGACTCCTCACATGTGCCTGGTGGGAGGATGAGAGGCAATAGATCCAAACTGCATCAATGACATTCCAATGGATATTAAAAAAATTACTTCATGATGAGAGTGGTTAAACAGAGTGCCAGAGAGAAGGTGGTATCTCCATCCACAGAGATAATCAAAACTAAACCAGATAAAACCTTGAGCAACTGTTCTAATGTTGAAGCTAGCTGTCTTCTCCGTGGGGTGGAGGTTTGATCTGATGTTTTTAAGTCCCTGTTAACCTAAATTACTATTTTATTCGAGTAAAATAAGACAGACATCTCTTCTCTGAAGCCAGCTTCCCTCGTGTTCCAAAGTCACACAGCTGGTAAATTCACCCAGCTGTTACCCAGGTGTTTACTCTCCCTGAAGAGAGAAGGCAAAAAGAAAATTCAGAGACCTGGGTGTCTGCAAAATGGTGCCGATTACTGCAGTACAATTCCATGAAACAACACAAAAGATGTTCCATCAGAAAGCTGCAAGTGGGAAAGTGGAAGCCTACAGAAAGTTTCCTGGCAGCCACCTACCTCCTGAGGGGGCCACACTGAGAGGTCTTGGCTCTGGGGGGTCCATTTAGTCCCAGGAAGTTAATAAATGTCTGTTGGAGGTGATAAAATCAGTTGGCTTTCCCTTGTGTCGGTAAACATCGGGAGTCGGGGCGTAGGTGGCTGCTGGCTGGTTCTGGCACTCCAAAGCCCTACACCATGGTACCCAGACCTCTAGCAACAGCCACAGCTCCTAAATTTCCATCACCACGACTGCAAAAGAGAGACACAGTCACTGTTAGTATGGGCAAAACCCCTTAGGCCATGTAGGGACAGTGTAAATATAACAAGATTCCTATTATTTAAGAGGAAGAAGACAAAAAACAGAGGAATGCTTTTGCAAAAGATATATGCATTCTATAGATACTTGAATGTTTTGAGATTTGTGTTCATTCATATATCTATATTCTAGGAAAAACATTGTGTTGTTTACATGAATTTTTCATCACACTGGAGAAATCCTGGTGTTTTTCTGCAAGATCTGTTTTTACATCACTATGGTTCTTTTCATCCAAGGATCTTTTATCAATTACCATGCTGAAGTTTTTCATGGATTCAAGGACACAAAAAATAAATTTCCAGGGGGAAGGCATGCAGAGGGCCACGAGACACAAAAGCATGATGCCTTACTCAGGAAGCCTTTAAGCCATGGATAGCTGGAAGCTGGGGTGGTGTACATGGTGAGATTTCTCAGCATGTACTACTGTCCTTGTCTTCTGTTCCACCATCCAGCACAGACAGGACATGGGCAACGTGCTGTCTTCATGTTCCTAACCAGCTCCTTACACCTCTTGTCCAGGTGGTGGTGGGTGCTCCCTCGGTTTCCCTCCTCTGCTCTCCTAGGATAGAATCCTGGGCTTTGTCCATGCAGCAGCACCTTCCCCTGGCATAGACTGAGGGTACAGCCTCCCTTTCTCCTCACTCCTCCCTCACACTGACCCTTCCCAGCTGTTCATTCAGGTCCCTTTGAGATGCAAACTCTTCTTTTATTCCCGGGGTGATTTTCTGCCTGCTTAGCCTGTTGGTTCTGGCACCAAGGGAGAGGGAGGGAAAGCACAGCTGGAAGCAGAAGGGTGAAGAGGAAGGTTTTCCCTCACCATGACCTGCTGTTCCGTTTGCTTTTGCCATAACAGAACCTCTGCCCTCGGGCACAGCTCCACCCAACCCAAAGATCTCCAGGGCTTCTCCAGGGCTTTCTCTCAGCCTCCTGGCTCTCCATTTTTGCACAGGCTCTGACTCTTTTTGTGACCTTCACTGAGCTAAATCAACTGGCTGATGCACCAATTATTTGGCTTACAAAGGGGTCTGAGAACTACAAGAGATGGTGCGAGGAGCAGGACCATGTGGTTGTCTTGAGGTGTCTTCCAGACTTAAATGATATTGGGCATTACCTTGTTCCAGCTGTTGACTTTGACTCACCTCTTCCACAAAACAGATGTGGTTATAAATTACAGACAGATTGGAAGGATCTGTGAAGACCATACAAATGCAAGAGCAATGAACACATTTGAAATTCTGTTTTGTTGTGACTTCTCTAGACAGTTTTCAAGTGGCTCTGACCTTCAGCAGAACAGAATCTTCAGTGGGTGTGCAACACAGGCCCAAGAGGTGTCTGCTCTGCTGCACTCCTCTGGCAATACAAGGTAACTGCAAAGGATGAAGCAAGCACAGAGATCTCACAGAGCTCCCGCAAATTCTGCCAATACTTGCTGTCAGATACCTCACAGACATCCTCACCTTGCCTCTGCATGTTCATGGGAGATGCTGAAGTCAATCACGTTATGATTGTAGATGTAAGAATTCAAATCCCACCACCCAGATGGGGCCAGGTGGGTGCCTGATGAAGCCCTGGTGCTCAGAAATGATATTGAGCAAGTCCAGCAGAAAAGCAGCCCAGAACAATTAACACATCTAGAATGAGAAATCAAACAGAGGCAGAAAACCTGGTATAACACAGTTTGAATCCTCTACCACAGGTGGTGTTTGTGGCCTTCCAAACGCCTAATTGGGGAGCCGTCTGAAGTCAGTGGGAGGTTTCTATTTACTGCAGCAGATCTCACATCAGACAAGTTATCTATAAAGCGCTGAGATACAAATATCCTTCAGTCCTTGAAGTCTACCTGGTCAAATTTGTACAGATGCTGAAGTTAATTTCCAGGATGAGGTCTAGGCGTAGTTGAGGGGAGAGAGTGCTTAGAGAAGGAATCTTAATGAATTTTTTTTTTAAACCTATAAAAGTAATTCTTCTATTTCCAGGGAAACTTCAGGGTTTTTCATACTCAACTAGTCTGAAGACCAGTTTTTATTTTCTGATAAATTGTTGCAGAAAGTTGACCAGAGGCTCTAAGGAATTATACTGAAACAGGTAGTGTAGTTGTTGTGGGCTTGTCTTTTGTTTGGTTAAAGTTTGGAACTCAGACAGTGGTAATCTTTGCATGGCAAAGAGATGCTTTTCTTCAGATTCTGCACACAAGAGACCTCTCTGTATTCCACGACTGCTCCATAAAACATACCCACCCTGATACAAGAGATCAAATCCTTGGACACAGGAGATAAAGTTTCATTTGCATGTAAGATACAGTGCAGCTATTGCATACTCACAGCTGTAAAATAAAGAGAATAAGTGAGAATATGAACAGTTTCTTCCAGTCACATGCTGACAGAAGAAACTAGAACCTGCATCTCATCTTGTTTGGACACTATGGGAAAGATGAGATGGGCAGCCAGAGCAGCTGCAAATAACTGTCTATTTCAAATTCAGAACAAATCATCTTCTTGCTGTAATTTCTGACAAACAATTTTCTTGTCTAAAAATTTTTAGGTTGATCCCACCGGACTGCTGGGATAATCATCCTGACACTGCAGATAACAGGATTGTAAAACGTAAATCTTGAGATTCAAGTACATTCACCATGGTTGAGTGACCACCACCATTTTGAGAGAATATTTTTCCTCCGAAAAGATGACAGCACGAAGGGCACGTATGCAGAAAGTGATGCCTCAGCATTATAGAAGAACGCATCATTTTTATTTTCAATTTGCCATGCGCTCCTTATCATTTCACCCACATTCTGCCCACTAATCAAGGGAAGAGGCTTGGCTGGTGCAACTGGTTCTGGATAGAGCTATTTGTGGCTGTTGCTATTGGAGCAGCAGCAAAACTGCCTTTTTTATAGAAGAATCTAAACTCTGTCACAGAACGCAAGTGACTTATTCTGTGAACAATTACTTTTATCTACAGAGTCAAAGAACCTTTACTCCAGACTGGTCTTGTGTGAGGCTATTCCAGTCGTGTACACGTCAGTGATGAAGGGAAATACAGTTCTTCTCAGTATTTGGCCCTGGTTGGTACAATTTTGCGTTTTCCCCACGGAAGAAGAGAAATCAGTTATTTAAGCAATATTAATATTACAGAACTATGGAGCTGTTTTTCTGCCTTTTGAAGCTAGTTTGTCTTCTGCAACCTAAAGGAGAAAAAGTACAAAATAGCACTGAGTTGTTTATCAACATAAACCACTCAGCTGATGAGATGCACTAATCCACAGCAAAATAATGGCCCAGCTGACTCTTCTTTAAACCACCACCTTACTCCATGGGTTTTAAACACGAAGGCACTCGAATCCCTGACAATACCTACAATTTGAGCCAATTCCACAGTTAACCATGGGCCTGCATATCCATGGTGATCAAAAAAAAGTTATCACCTTCCAAAATGAGAGGAATTTGACATTAATAAAGGCGTGCTGCTCCCTGCTAGGCAATACACAAACAGAGCAGACACGTTATATCACTTGCAAACTGGCAGCACCACAGGGCAAGTGCATTAACTGAGAAGCTGCTGTGCAAAGGGGAAGGGGCTGCATGTCTGGATTTACTTTCTTCCCCAAGACCCCTCCAGCAACCAGCATCTTCTCCTTAAATAGTTGTCCTCTATTGCACATAATTCTTTTACTAGAAATATTTGGTAGGTCTTGTAATTTCTGTCCTCATGCTGCAAAGTGCTCTTTCCTCCTGTGCTCTGCACTCCCACATTGCTGTTCTCCTCCGGCCACACAAGACACCCTCTTTAAAAAATCACAGAGATAAAAAACAGAAGAGGTGGAAGCAAATGACTCCCCAAAACCAAAACAAGGCTACAAGCTGTGCTGCAGGCTCAGCCAAGTGGGTCTAACAAGGAGTCCCTTTGCTTCCATTTTCCCCTGGTAAAGCAAACAGACCTCCACAAAGGAAGCACCGTTGCTGCACAGGATGCCCCAGCTTTTCTAGAAAGAGTTGGTTAAGCCAACGAGTTAACAGCTTTATTCCAATTGCAGCGACAGTGACTTGGAGTACAGCAAAAGCTTCTTACCCTCTCTCTTTGCAATTGCAGAGCTTGCACAACAGGACCCTCATACCCTTGCTGCATGGTTTATATATTCTGTGTGCATGGGAGTGAGTGCTTTGGGACTTGGGAAGGGAGGGGGAAAGGGGAAGAGTCCAAACAAAACATTTAAATGTAATTCCTTTCATGGCACAGCTGTGAGAGGGCAACTGAGATGATTTTCCTATTATTCTTCAGAAGCTGCATAGTTTTCCTGTCCTTTATTAAACAGAAATCATGTTTCCACGGCCAGCTTCTCCTCAAGTCTATCTCTCCTGCCTGCAGAGCAGGCTCTGTCCTAAATTTCCACACAACATCAACCAACCCTTCATTTTCTAATTTCCCACACCATACCAACTGATGCTTCATTTTGCTCCCTTCTTGTGACCCTCCCTGTCTCCCACCTTCTCTCCCAAATGTGGCATACAAGAGGCATCTCCAGTGCAAAGGAAATAGTATGAATGAGCCCTATTTGCAAGAAAACTGTACAGTAGCCCCCAAGTGAGAATGGCAAGGTGGGGTGTTACCCCTGGGAAACAGGCAATGGGCTCCCTGGTTCATTCCCAGTTCCTTTCCATTCTTGTACACTTCTTTACACGGCGCTGTCGTGTGCCCCGCTGAATCCTGGTCTCCATGGACAAGGAGCGCAGAGCGGCCACGCCAGCTGAGGGTGATCCAGCAGCATCAGGAGCTGTGGCAGTGCAGCTGGACCAGGCAGCTCCTCCAGCTGCAGATCACTGCTGACTTCAACCCATCTATGCCAGGCTTTGGTCCCCACCTGCTCTGTCAAACAGGATAAAGTGCCTGCCCTGCCAGACAGGAGCGATGGTGCTGAGTGACTTCACAGGGGATGTTCTCAGAACAAAACACACTGCAAGGCTGTGCTTGGCCCGTGCTCGAGAGTTCCCTTCTGTCCACACGAAGCCCCCAGAGCTCACAAACTATCCAACCCTTTCCCTCTAACCCTGGTTAAATCAAGAGCCAAGGTGATAAAATGCTATAGCACTGGGCTGGTGTCACTGGTCTGGAGATAAATGACCCACGGGCAAGGCAAGGAGTCGGTACCTGCAGCATTATGTTGTTGTTTTGCAGCGGCAATGGGGGGGAGGCAGGGGAGGGTTTGCAGTTCTCAGCTTTACCCTCCACATTCAGTAACACACGTGAAGGTTTTTCAGTCCCTCGTCCAGAATAAATACAACAGTTGAGCCTTTCCCAGGAGGGCTGAACCATTCAGAAGGAGCAAAGAAAGGATGGGAGGGTGCAGAAGTATCTCCTCGACTGCGAACGCCTGACAAGCAGTGGCGTGACAGGCCTGACATGATTACAGAGCACAGTTTAGACACCCTCCCTCCCAAACCATTCATCCTCATCCTCCCAGCCCAGCACCTGGCTCCCTGGCTGAGCTCCCCCACCACCTCTGCTATTTGCATCGTTACTGTCACGTCTGTGAAGACAAGGAACTTGTGTTGCACTCTGAGGCTGCATCTCAGAGCATCCAGAAAGGGGGAGGGACAGTGTTACCTAGGAGCCTCGGGATTTTCTCCGATAGACTTGGTTCATTTTCTCTGAAGCTTCTGTGTTTTCTTTTTTCCTCCCCTTTCGCCCCACTTCTCTCAATGGTCTGGTGCCCTCGGAGAGTCCAGGAGCAGACACCAGCTGGCCCCAGCAAAGGCCACATCCCCCACTGCCTGTGTTGTTCTCCCCAGCTCGCCTATATGGATCCTTTAATTGCATGCATGTCTTTCAGGCTATTCTCCATGCATGAGCTGTCAGCAAAACCTTGCTGGAAACACTGGAATTTCACATTTTTCATGGAGATTTTCCATATCAAATGGGCAGTTTCACATTTTCCATGAAATTCCTACTGACTACAAAAAAAAAATACAGCCCCAGTGTTTGGGAGGACTTGCTCAGCTTGCCTTCGGGCACCATTTGCGTGTTAAATGCGTGTGTGTGAATTTACTTAGCATATCATTTGAGGGATGCGATTGGAATATTTTCTTTTTTTTTTTTTTTTTTTATTGGGGATGACAGGAGGGAAGCATGCATTCATCCATTCATTCATAAACTCAACTTGTGGCACTGCACACTGGGGAAGGGATCTCTCGCATCATTTTTAAAACAGAGAGAGTGCAAAGCCTGTCAACTGACAATATCCATCCAAGCTGTCATTGCCAATCACTTGAATGGACTGCAGCAGACAGTATTTTCCACAATGAGATACCAATGGGGGTGACCATTAGGTCAGGAATCTTATTTTCTCAGCTCACCAACCCCTGCAAATAAATTCTCACCAAAAGGAGAGAAAAGCCTCATTGATTTGACAAGCGATCAGACACTGCAGTTGTCATTTTCCCAGCAGTTGCTAGCATATTTTTTTGCCTGGTGTGCAAGATATGAATTTTCTGACTTAACCTATCAAGCTCTTAAAGGGATCATCTCTTTTTCATCTCCAACCTCATGAAAAGTAGAACTCACAGCAGAACTCACACTGTCCTCAGCTTTAATAAATTATTAGTTGATTTACAACAAAGTTCACACAGGGGCTCTACTTTGTTGTTCACAGTTGACCTTTAAGGATGAGTTTTTCCCCCATCAACACCTATTTTAATTTGTAAAACACTTTTTTACAAAGTTGGTGCTTTTTTTCCCCTTAGGAATGCATCACAGGCAAACCAAGAGGCTGTAAAAGCAAGAAAAACCACATTCTTCAGTGAAAAAAGTCACATTTTCAGATTTCAATGTTCTTAGACACATGAGTTCTCATAACTTTTTAGAATACTGCACTTATGTTAAACAAACAAACAAACAAAACCCCCCAAACAACAAAACTCCAAAGTAACTTCATGCTGAATTGCAGCAAAGGGCCTAAACTCTACTTGTGGCTCTAGTGAAACAGATTGATACAGATAAAGTATATCTTACTTCATGCACCAAAATCCACTTCACCTCTTAGAATTAGAGCTTGTAAATTCATGTTAAATTTGTTGAGGAATTTTTTTGAGGGAATATCTTAGCATCATCCAGTCATAATTTATTTACTAATGTAAAAACATAGACTTTGGACATTTTTACAGGAAGGTTATTTGGGAATATTTTCTGAACACAAGAGCCTGATCCCCAACTAAGAACCTGCAGGGATGTGAGTCCCAGGTTTAGCTGCCTCCTCCACAACAGGAACAGCAAGGAATCCAGATCCCCAGAGTGACAGCTTCGCCTTTTTTTTTTTTTTTCATTAAAAAGCAGAAGTTTGTTGTGCAGAAACTTTTTACACCATGAGAAGCTGATCCCGCCCAGTTCTAGGCAGTTTCTGAAGAGCTCACCACCTGTTTGAATACAACTACTTCAACCAGACCATTGCAAAACCTGCAACTCCATCCATCCATCCCTCTAGTTCCCAACAATAAAACTGCATTAGGTCTCTGTCTATGGCATTATTATTATTCAGAGAAATAATGGGATCCATTCAAACTCGAAATACCTATTTCAATATTTCAGAAGATTTTAAAATATTATATATCTATATACATATTTTCATCCCAATAATTAATGTATCTACATTTACTATTGGGAGGAGAACATGACCAAGTCAGAGTGTTTCAAGTGTTCTAAAGAATGGTCAGAATTCCATTAAAATAGATTAAGAATCGGGTGAAGCCTCACCTCTGTGCTTTACACTTCATGCCATACTTGATCTAGTGTCAAGATTGTTTCTGGCAGTTTAGTTTCTCCAGTAAGAATAATGGGAAGCTTTATGATCAAATGTCAGAAAAAAAGTAAATGGTTATTTTTGTAAATTAACAGGTTGCTAGACTTAGTATCAAATGTTTCTAAGCATCAACAGAGCATTCTTTGTTAGTCAAAACTACATATTTCTTACTGCTCTTATCTTTGGAGCACATTGCTCCAGAAATTCTAGCAGCATATCGAGGCATTGAGTCTGCTTCCAGATAAGCCTGGCTGGATTCATTTTTCTTCTTTTTTGTTCAAGGTAAGTGCTCTAGTGCAGGGGACCACTAAAATATCATCTCATTCCTGGTATGTCTATTAATTCCAGCTTTGCCATGTCCCTGCATACGCTATTCAGCTGCTAAGGCTACAAGCAGTCTCTAGATGAGACAGACTCTCTCTATATTCCTTTTTCTGACTTTCTTTCCACTGTGTACCATATGTGGTAACCTTACCAACATCGTCCTTTCAGTTGCTGCTAATTCCCTCCTTTGATTTCACATCCAACACTCCGACTACAATGCGTAATTTTAATTCAGAGAGTAATACTTTCAGAGCACTGAGGGTTTAGCAGGTGTAGGAGACAAACACATTCTAACGCATGTCAAATAATAAGGATTCAATGTTCAGCAATATTCTGGAACTAGTTAGCTGTGGATAAAATCCTGAAATTAATTCTCCCTTGGAAACCTTAAGTCCTCAGGAAAAAAAAATAGTTTTCCCTCAAACTATTTAAAATCACATTTTCAAATACTTCCACTGTAGAGCACTAAACATTTTAAATGCAAGCAGGTCCATACTATCTGTCAGGATTTTTCCCCCCATGAAGTCCATTTTTCTCCTGTCTGCTGTTAAGTTACTATTATCTTCTATTCCTTGTAATAATGGGCTTAAGATCAAGTGAAACTGGAAATGGAAAGAACAGTGAAAGATGACAGACTTGAAGGGGTTTTATTGGGACTATGGGTTGCTCCTGAGGTCAGAATCAGTAAGTATAATTAGATTCCTGGCATTTACAACAAATGTAAAGCAACTCAGAGCTCCCTTTTGTGTGCCTGTAATTAAACATGCACTTTTACTGCCCTCTGCAGTGCTCCAAAGTATCTTTGATTCCAGCACATGAAAGTGAAATGAAAGAGCAGGCACAAATCTTCATCTCTATATTGCACTCATATTTCTGAAAACAAAGTATTTCTCAGCAGAAACAGAGTAGCCCCTTTCTAAAGAAATACAAAAGGGATTGTTGTTTTTTGCTATTAATTAGAGCCATTCCTGTACCTCCCAGGAACTTTCTCAATAGAAACTTGGATAGACAGAAAGGTCCCAACACAGACAGCTGGGCCCCACTTTAACCCACAAAATAATCTCCAGCTTTTCCACTCAAAATGAAGTTATTTCTCGAGTGTATGAATCAACACTTTTTGGATAAATTAGTTTTCTCTTGTGCTTAAACACAATCCAAGAGGTAAGTGACAAGCTCAAAGAATGAATAGGGCTGGTAATCCAAAAATACAGCAGGGGCCAGAAGTGGCAGATGTTACATCTTGGTGCCTTGCATGTTTTGTATTTAGGTATTACCCAGATGCCACAAAATTAAATACAACACGACTAGAATAAGTTCTGCTCAGCAATACCACTTTCTCTCCTGACTATATACCACATCATAACTACAGTTTTCCTTGAAAATAAAACTGATTTTGACACTTCCAAAGTCACTTCAAACTCTTAACTATTTATATAGTATTTTGGCAAAATTTTGCCTAGTTGTCAGGAAGCACTCTAACTTAATATTCAACAGCTAGTAACCAATCTGTCCTCATTTTGAGAAACCATATAGAGGAAAAAAACCCAGAAGAGTAAGAACTTCCAGTAAGGTCAAAGTTCTTTCAAAAGGGCTCTTGATAAACAAGCGCCTGATTCCTCAGCTTTCCACATGGATCCATACTCAGGCATACATAGTTGCTCTACATATGGTTTGCCTCTACACCAGGGCTTTTACTTACATTAAAAACACAACATAGCAGTTAAACCTGAAAATAACTTCAGTAAATATGCACATGAACAAAACGTTGTTTGAATGGTACTTTGGACTTAAAAAATAGATTAATGGAACAAAGATGGTTTTATCTTGTCTTCCTTAAAGGCTCAAATTGTTGTACTGGCAAGTCTTTCCCAAAATCTCTGTCCTGACCCAACTAATTTTTGAGCTGTCTGTCCGGATACTGAACAGAAGTTGAATGTTCCTTGAAGCTTTATGTGACAACAGCTGAGTAGTGAAGAAAGACCCAATTAATACTGAAGAGAAGGAAAAGTTGGGACAGCTCAGCATTTCAGTGTTCTGCTTGCCATCACCCTATCCACACACGTGTACCCACAGCCCAGCCGAAAACAGATGGAGCTTTAAATTACCCATAGCCACGACTGCTGTCAATTAGCCAGGCTTGGCATGAGGATGCTGAAAGAGGACAAGGCTTGGTGTGAAGGGAGGAAGAGAAACAAACCAGAAGGCTCAGGTCTATAAAAAGGAGGGCTGACAGGTTCTGCTGCCTACAGAACAACCTGTTCGGTTTTATTTTTAAAGGAATTTAACCTAATAATGCTAAAGTTTGACAGCAGCACATGCCCATTCTCCATCTGAAGCAAACTCCACTGCACACAACTATGCACAACTGAACATATGGACGTTGTTTTCCCTTAAGATCTATCACCAGACACTACCCTAAGTGAATAGGGTTAGCCCACATTTAACCACTAGAGGGCTTTATTCTATCGCAAAAACCCAGTAGTTTTCCAATTCAGTGTTCAGTGCCTTTGGAAAAACATCTCAACTTGGATAACGAGAATGTTCTCTTTAAACGCCAACCATGAAAACCGAGTCCTCTAAGTAGTTGAGAAAAAGAGGAATAATTTGTAGGATTAAACACACTACTATGGATGGCCAGCTCCTTCAGGAAAAATTAATCCGAGCCTGTTTCACAAACAGCTACTGAACATGGTCCTGCTGCATTTCCAGGCTGGAAAATACTCACACACACCTGGTTCCTGGACAAATGTGTATGCTGAATGGTACAGACCTGGAGAGCTGAACAGCACCTCAGGTTTGCTATTAATGACACCAGCCTCTTGTCTGAGAAGTAGCAATTTAGTTGGATTTGTCACAAATTATTTACAAGTTTATGGACTGACCACTGAGGAGCTTCGCTACAGAAATTTAAAAGCATCTCAAGAAATTTGTCAAAGGAGAATTATTTTTTGTATGTTTTATTATAACAGTAAAAGTGCAACTCTCAGCTGTTTGCCTGGTATCTTTCTACACTGCACAGGTATAAGAGCTCTTCACAATAATTTTCCCCACATTATTCCATAGCAGAATCTTTTAGTCAGAGAGACTCCTACATTTCCTCCTCCAATACAGATTCCAAAGAACACGCAGCATAAAATCCTAAAGACTGTCAGAGAGAACTCAAATTACTCAAAAAGATAGGGCAGGGTTTGTTTCAATAGTGTTTGTTCATGTATTACCTTCTCACTAAGAACCACATTAACAGTCTCAGATATCATTCCTACACAATTTCTGAAATTATTTTTGCTGAAGTTATGGAAAAAGTTTAGTCAAAAAATTGATTTTCAGAGATGTGGAAACTTTCAGATTAGTAGAGTAATAAATTTTTGTACAATAAGCTCTGAAATGTGTGTCTCCTCTAGTTATCTCAGTGTCTAATTACTGGTTCAACAGAAGCGCAGAATGGTTTATGTTGGAAGGGATCTTTTAAGCTCATCTTGTTCCACTGCCATGGGTAGGGACACCTTCCACTACATCAGGTTGCTCCAAGCCCCACCCAACATGGCCTTGAACACTTCCAGGGATGGGGCATCCATAACTCTTCTGGGCAATCTGTGCCAGTGCCTCACCACCCTCACACTAAAAAATTGATTTCCAATACCTAGTATAAGTCCACCCTCTTCCAGTTTGAAGTCATTCCCCCTTGTCCCATCACTAACACACTCTCTTACAGACCCTTTAGGTATTGGAAGGTCTCCCTGGAGCCTTCTCTTCTCCAGGCTGAAGAGCCCCAGCTGTCCCAGCCTATCTCCATAGGAGAGATGCACCACCCTCTGAGCATCTTCACACTCACAACTGATTCACATCCTCCTTGTGCTGGGGGTCCCAAAGCTGGATGCAGCTCTCACAAGAGCAGAGGGGCAGAATCCCCTCCCTCACCCTGCTGGCCACACTGATTTTGGTGCAGCCCAGGACACAGTTGGCTTTCGGGCTGTGAGCACACATGGCTGAGTCATTTCAAGCTTCTCATCCACCAACACCCCCAAGTCCTTCTCCTCAGGACTGCTGCTCTTGATCTGCTCATCCTCCAGCCTGGATTTGTGCTTGAGAGATTGCCCTGACCCACATGCTTTCTTATTTCAAAACCAGGGGTAAGTAACCTTAGTTTTCTGAAGCCTCTAAACAATCTCCTGAATATTCTACTGATCCAACCTGTTTGGGTAGCTACAGTGGGGCAGAAAACCTTCTTGTAAAAAAAACAATTCCACTGGCTGTTCTGATACTGAGGTACAGACTGACACACCACCATCCCCTGCCTCCCTTTAAAAGTCATAATTTTTTCTCTTCTAGCATAGACACTGCCTTATCCTGGTTCTCCACCTAGAGCATGAGTTACCATTTTACTCCAGGGTTATTTGAGGTGGTGTTTTATGGCCCACGTTACATATATCTGTGAGAACCTCAGGGCTTAAGTTGATTTAATAAATCCTAAACAGCCTGGGTGTTCCCTTGAAATGTTCTACCAATTAATTTGTTCAAGATTCAGCTATAATCTGCAGTTAGCAGCAGCACGAAGAGAAGACAATTCACTGCACAGCCATGCCTGTGTATAGACAGCTCGAGTATCACTGCCCACTGCAGCACATGTGTAAGCAGCACGAGCACCTGGTATCTCCTGGTAACACGCAAATTGGCTGACCTTAGACCACTTCTATTGAAGGGGATACAGGAAAAGTTTCAAAGGAAACTGTAGCTCAAGCTACAGTTCAGTGTAACACAACAAAAATACTTAAGAACAGCCAGGGACAAAGTAGCCAGAGAATGTGCCATGAGAAAAAGATATCTGGGGAGGGCAGAGGGGGCTTACACTGCGTGGAAAGCAACTACCATTTTATTTTGCTGCCTTCTCTGGAAACAATACATGTTAAGAAGGCTGTTTCCTTAACACCAACCTTATCCCAGTGCCACTGCTGCCTCTTGGAAGAATCCCCATCCAGTCAAGGTACCAGATTTTGAGAGTGCCTAACAAATAGCTGTAAGCAATATTACTAGCTAAGATACTCACTTGAGTTGAAGAGTTTAAGTGTCTCCACTGAGCCTGAGAGTGTTGTAACATCAACACCCAGAAACTCCATTTTTGAGATAAACCCATATGAGGTGACTGTAAAAAAGGTCCTGTTAGTAAACAAGACTGAAGCGTCCACCCAGCTCTTCCAGCAGTTTTTCCTAGAGAACAGAACTTGATAACCAGCTAAAGGCCATCTACTAAACTGCTTTAAGGAGTCTGGAAAAGGTCAACAACATGCTTACCCACTAAAACTAAGACTCAAATTCACTCTGGTGGCTAGCACAGAAACAAGCAGTTTTTAAGGTCTCCCTCAAAGTCAGAGGATGGTGCTAACACAGGTATACCTCAGCCTAGTAATAATACAGTATCAGTCTCAGATACATGGCTTTCAGTATTGTCCTGCATTTTGTTACCCACAGAAGGATTGCTAGTAGGAAACAAAACTGAAGAGTCATAAGTAAAAGTAAACACAATTCCATTTATTTTCCAGCAACATCCCACGCAAAAGCAACAGAAACATTAACTGCTCACAGCAGAAAATCTGTACAGCTGTTATCATTTACAACAGTTTTATATTTAAAACCAGCAAATTAGAAGAATGAAGCACTTTCACATGACATTGTTTTCTTGACAGTATTAATAAATGACTGGTGACTATTTACAAATTTCAAATTGAGGCTACCGCTTCCAAAAAAAAAAAACAAACAAACCATTATTGCATAGGCTTTACTATACTGACTTCCAATTTTTTGAGTGTATTTAATTTCCAATTGTTTCCAGAACATTTTTGCAAATAAAGAGGGGACTTTTTTCGGTGAAGTAGTTAATCTTACAGTAAGTAATTGCAGTAGGTGAGTTTACCAGTATTAAAGCTACATGGTTCAGCTACCACATGCATTACTTCAAGTCAGACCCTTGTAGAAGAGACAGATGTAAGAGCAAGGAACATATAAAAATGTCTTCCTACTTTGCTCTTTATCTGCAGATGGACAACTGAAATTATGGACACAATGGGGAAGGGTGTTGGGGGGAAAAAAAAAAAAAATCAGTGAGATCTTGCTGTACTACTTATAATTACTTGAGGATAGCACTGCCTTTGGCTAGTTTTTCTATTGAAAGGTTTTATAAAAAATGTGGTAACATAAATTAAAAGTTAACAAGAAGTCACACAACTTAATTGCAATTTTACATAAGTCTGCTCAGGAAAATATATAGACCAACCACAACTTTGAGAACAGTCTTCAACTTTGCTTAAGCTTTCTTACTATTAACAGGTTATGAATCAAGCTAACCTCTCACATTTAAAAGAAACTTTCTCTAAAAGAGTTTGCACAAGACTATTTAACTCACAGTATCAAATTCTTTCAGTGGTTCACTCAAACACACTTCCAAGTCAAATTCACCTTCTGCTCGATAGTCGACATGTCTGACTTTGGTTGGAGTGCCAGAACAGATATCCTGGAAGACAAAGGCAGTTAATAATTAGCAGTCAAGGACAAGTTTCATTCTGTAATAATTCAAATAACTTCTGTAATTCATTTACACCACCATATAACTGAGGTTTACAAAAGGCCATACAAAAACCCAAGACTAGTCTTCAGATTACAGAGATTTAAATGTAGGTTTCTGCCCATTCAACCACATTTGAAGATTTCTTCCAAGTGTTTTAAGGATCTATATATGCAAACATTAAAACATTATACAGATCTAAAACAAATCCAGTAAGAAAAGCATTCCTAGATCTTTACTGAAGGTTATTACTCAGCTGTACCAAGTGTATTCTGGTTAAAAAAAGGAGCTTAATTCCATGTGCCAAGGAAATCACACCCTATTTTAAAATTCAGTATTGCAATCTAGAGTATTATTTCCACTGTACACCACAGTTCACAACTGATTTGCTTTCAGCAGATAAATTTTCTTTTGTGGGCTACGAAAAATAAGATAATTTATCTCAGATTACAAGTACGTTTTAACTCTCTAAACACAAGACTACAGACAGATATTGGCTATAGCTGGAAAAAAGCCAGATTTAAGGATTGCTCAGCTTTAAAAACAGTCCCTACAACACAGCAGTGATGGAATTTGTCAGGTATTCAGGTTTCTTGGGATACAATGCTAAGTAATGAACCAATTGTTAAGAAGTTATTAACAAATTTGTGCGAATAACAGATATGCTTACATCATTATCTTGACAGCTCGTTTGAGATTCAGTAGAATTGCTTCCAACAGATTCTGTTTCCATCTCACCAAGGTCAACAGGACAACTGTAAAATCATTTAAAAGAATACAATATAAACAAATTAATTTTTCAGTGTGCAGTTGCACTTTGTGATGCAGTTCTGAAAACAGTGAGCAAAGGAGAGCAAAGACCTCCAGAGGTCAGAGGGGCAGTGGTGGCAAACTGGGGAAGGCAAACAACAGCAGGTCAGCTCAAAACAGCCAAAATGAATTCAGGTCTTGAGACTAAATACTGCAATTTGTCAAAGACAAAAGCCCAATGCTCAAAAAATGCCTCAATACAAATTACTACAGAAGAGGGAGGAATTTTTTCTTCCCCAAACAAGGTTTTTATCAACTTGTTTGGCAAAGATTTAATATCCACTGTATACTGACCTAGATCCAGCATCTGAAGATAAGACTACTATTTCCACACCAACGTACACAGTAGTGGTCAGGCTGAAGTAGCAACTCCTCTCACACTGATTACAAGTAAAAAGAAGCTAAAAGTGAGCTTTGCTTCTAGATCTCATTGCTCTATATTGGTTTTAAAATCAGCATTCTGTTAGGGAAAACAGCACTTTATTAACTCAAAGCCACTTCCTGAGGAATTAAGTTACAAAAGGAATGAAACTTAAAGATTTATCACAGGTTTATTTGGGATGTTCCCTAATCAGCTGTATTGCTTTCTACAGAGGAAAATAAGTAGCTGCATTACTCTACATCTTTTAAGGCTTCCTTCTGCAGCTTGGACTGTGAACACTTGTGGCCATGCTTTGAGTTTAGTACCTCAAGATGACTTCACAAGTACTTCTCTGCTCAAGAAACAACTCTTTATAACACTGTTCTTGAACTAGCAAGTGAGGCAGGTTCTTGTACACTGTGCTGGTCCAAGCTCAATATTCAGATCTGCCCTTAGTGAGAACTCTCCAGCACTGCTCCTACCACAGATAAATCTGGAGAATACTCTGAAAGAATCATCTCACCTCGATGATGTGGTGTTTCCTTTTCCAAAGCACTTCAGAATGAACTCTTGTTTATGTTTTAGACATGAGACTTCACATATTAGTTTCTATAAAAACATCTTTAATACTCCGTACATACATTTCTTGCAGATCACATCCTTCTTCAGCTGGTGGATCCCAGGAATGCAGTGCGACTTTCCACAGTTTAATTTGCTGGTCCCATGACCTGCGGCTGTACTTCTTAAACTTATTTGGAGTTCTGGGATGAACTCCTGGTATACGATGGAATCTATTCAGATATTAGAAGTGGAATATTAATTACTATTTTTCATACATATACACCATAGTTGTAAATGTTAAGACTTATTGCCTGTGTTATTTGAGAAAAGACTACTGGGCAACTCCAGCACTCAAGCAAAGGTTTGCCAGCTCCATATGAACTTCTTGGTTTTTCTGATTTCAAGTCAATATATGTAAAAAAAGGATTATAAGTCACAGGTCTGAAAGCCTCATTTCCAGACTCAACAGCAAATGTAGCCCATTTTGTCTCATAGTTAACTCATGAGAAAATTGACTGCAAAAAGCAGTTTCACTTCCTCTTGTTGACAAGCACAACCAAAAGAACTTTCGCTTCCATTTCTGCTGCATGAGGTATTTGTCACACACTGACTAGATAAGAAAAAGAAAACCACACGTCATTTGATTGTTAGTGTGATTTAACAGTTAAAAAAATGTTTAATATACTCAAAAAAGAACAGCTTAGCTTTCCAGAAAGTCAGGCAGCTTACCTAGGAACTTCTTTGATGTATCTATCGTATGCAATTGTGTTTTTTCCGTAGTTTATCTGTTTTTGTCTTCTTAATAAAACTACTTCATCTGTCTCAAGTTCTACTGTCACAGTGGACTCCTTTGAATCGGAACTAAAGGAAAAAAACATTGTAGATTGGGGACTACTAGAAAACAATCCACACTCAAACTAACCCACTTGCAAAAGATTACAACCATATGTTAAAACTCCTCAAACAAATGCTCTGGGTGTTGCTCAACTACAGTGAAGGAGCAGACTTAAGATGAACTATTTTAAACTGAGTGTTTCAAGGAGCAACAAGGTACACTGTGAAAACTTAGATCTATTTTCAAGATTTTCTCAGCTAAGCTAGAAATTCAACCTACCTTCCTGAAGAGGACTTCCTTTCTCTTGAAAATTCATGTACCAGGAGTTTTCTTCTGTATCTGTAAAAGTTCAAATCAGGGTTAAGAATATACATAGCACAAAGAGAACATTAAGCCTCAGCTCACAGCTGATTTCTTTTCAGCAAAGCAGCAGCACCCCAGACACTGTAAACACCTTTCCATCACTATGAAAGGACATTCCAGGTTTCCCTAATAAAAACAAAATAAACTGCCCAAATCCAAAGAAACCTCCTAAAACAAACCAAACAAAATCAGAAAAATCAAAGACTAACCAAACAAAAAAGAAAAACAAAAAACCAAAACACAACAACTGAGTACTTTCTTTTCCCAAGTACTTTCCCTAAAAAACTTCTTATAGAAATGATATGAAAAAAACAGCCATTATTGAGAAGGTACGTAAAAGTATTTCAATCTAGGAGAGTCAGGAAAAGCTTCTTCCAAAAGGAAAATATTTAGCAATACACATCCACTCTCCAGTGAGTATCCCATGACATTCCTGCAGGACTTAGGCCAAAGCTGACCTTGAAAGCAGCAGACAAGAGGCTAAGGTTGGCCTGATTTTATTACAATGGTGACGTTAAAAATACAAGTGGATACAGATTCTACAAGACAACTACTATTTCCCCTCCTTTCCTCACTTCACTTTCAACACCCAGGGGTACCTTGCAATTTCTTTGCTGACACTGGTTCTCATTTCATCTTCTTCCACTGCAGTTCCCCAGTCTGAACACCGGGAAAGGGGTCCAGGGCCTTCTGGTGTTGTGAAACTAGAAAGAAAAGGAGAAAAAAAAAAAATAAATTCCCTACATTAAAATTTTATTTTATTGTATTTCCTGCCCCCAGCATCTCCTCCAATCACAGTTTGATCCCTGTTTAATGTATTTATTTACAGTACTCACAGTGGCTGTGAAAATCTTGTGCTGTTCTACTGAAAATCATCACTGTAAAATTAGGCATCAGTTGAGCGTTCCACCTTGAGTAAAAAGTATATGAAGGTATCTACATAAACATAGCACTGTAGCATGTAGCCCAGCACACACTTTCAATAACTTTCAGCTGGTGTCCCTCAGAAAACAGTACATTAAATACCAACTTCACTCATTTACTCATTATTTTCACTCCTCTAAATGACTTATTTATTCTTTCATGATTGCAGACTCATTAGCTACGTAAGAGACAAAAACAGAAAATTAAGTTGTAAAGCTAATGAATTAAAATTACACCATAGCACCGTGAGTTTCTCCATGTGAAAAGATGCGTCATAGAGAAGGCAAAGGCACAAAAAGTCATATTTTAAACAGTAAACATAGATTTGCTGTAACTTTACAAACTAGTTTAACGACTTTATTGCAGCCCATTAGCATCACAACCAGGTTCAAAGCCTTGCAAGGGAATAAGCTCAGATCCCTTCCCAGCCATCTATAGCTGCCTAGATTTAGACTATTTAGTGTTTTCCAGTTTTTGACCTCCTGATGACCAATCTTCCCTAAGTACAAACTGAAAATTGTATCCTACAGAGCACAGCTTTTTCAGATCTGAAAATGCTCTGGAGTCCTACCAGGATTCTGAGCAAACATGTCTCCTTGAAGTCAGGGAATTAGACTCATCTACACTAAAAACAGCTCCAACTCCCTTCCTCCTCCCAAATCGTTCTGCACAACTTTGAACCTTTAGTTAAATCCAAACTAAAAACTGTTTTTAAATGAAACCCAGTTACCAACTCGGCAAAATTAAAAATTCAGAGCAAGCAGTACAGGTCCCTCTGTAAATACCTGTTCAACCTACATGGATTTTTATCCTTTTCTGATATCAATTTCTAGTTTTGCAGAGAGCACAGGCCACAATCAGTTACTGCTCTCCCGTGTTAGAGAACAAAGGGCACAATCCCAGCTGTCCCCGATCAGCCCCAACTTCTTCCTCAGCACTGATGTACCTTTTTACACTTGCTTGATTCTGCACCTACGCTGTGATCACAGACAATTAGGGACAACATGGCAGGGTTCTACAGTTTTTTCTCTTCACTAGTTTGCTGTAGTGCCAGACATACCGAGCCACCTCATTCAAGACTCTCTTCCCCATTTCACACCTGGTAAGAAGCTCTGTTGCTGTGCTGGGACTGCAAATGGTGCTCAAACACTGCCAGATGGGCAGAAAAAACAAGGTTGTAACCAGTCCCACCTGAGTCTGTTGTGTGACCAGCCTCCATCCTGCTCCTCTTTCTTTTCAGAATTTTTATTTGACAACATTGAATTGCCATAAACAAAAAGTAGTTTTAGCACAGGGAGAGAAGAATTGCAGTCAGAGCTGAATACAAACTGGAATCAAAAAGTATTCCTGCTCACTTCAATACCAGAAGACACACAGGAACACTGCTTATGAAACAATCTGTGAAGTGTCACCCTTTTACTCCTATTCAAACATGCTTTCTGTAAGCAATTTAAGTTACCCTGGGTATTGTAACTCGAGCCGTTGACCAACACCTTCCCTGCTTAATGCCAGGAAGGGAAAACGGGTATTTACAGGGCACAACTCGCCTAATTTTATATTTGAAACCCAGATTCAATCAATGGGGCTGTGGCCACAAATCCACTGCTCAAAGGGACTAAAGGCACTAGTGGCATGAATAGCTCAGACTGTAAATATGATATAAAATTAGATACTTGCACTAAACCAAAGTTTAGCTGTGCTGGGCAACGGTAGGGAAGGCAGTGAGCAGAAGTATGATCCACCTCAGAAGTGGATCCCACCACACGTGCTGACACAGCTTCTCTAGGTGGTCTGTACTGCCTTCAGAAACAAGACAGATGACTTGTAAGAACTGAGTTTTTGTCATCTCTTAATTTTATCACAGTGGTTTGTACAGCCTGTATCTACAAATACAATTGTGCTGTGCAGCTATTGCTTCATGGTAAACGGCAATAAGCAACCATGAAATAGGACAGAAAGTTGTCCAGAATTTAATGAAAGAGACAAGAACGAAAAATGTTCACTCTCAAGAAGTGACTCCCAGATAAGAGCATTGCACCAGATCCTTTTCCCTCCCTTAAGACCAGCTATTTATGGCTGATGAGGGACTGATAAACACGCAGGGCTCGGAAAACTGAGTGGAACAGCCAATTCACGTCTCCAGGTGAACAAAAGAGGCACTGCTCACCTGTCCAGCCGGCTCTCCGCGGGCCGGGGCTTGTTCTCCTCCCAGTCCGAGGGTTCGGGCTCGTTCTGCCTCCGCCGCTTCCCATCGGCGCCGCGTTTCCGCGCCTGGGCCCAGCGCGGGGGGTGCTGCGGGCTGGGGGGGCACAGGGAGAGCAAAAGGTGAAGGCAGGGCAGGCTTTAACCCGCACGAACACCCTCCAGGCACCGCAGGTACTCACTCCTTTCGCTCCCACAAACCCAGCGAGGCGGCGCCGCTCGCTGCGGGCCCTCTGGGGGGGCTCTGTCCCCTCACACCCCACAGGGATGGCGGGGAGCGAGGGCCGGGCCGCCCTACCTGCTCTTCGTGCTGCCGTGCGGGCTCCGCTGGCGGAAAGACATGGCGAGGGGTGTCCTGTGCAGGGAGAGCCGGGCGGCGAGGGCGATAAGGGCGGAGGGAGCGCAGGACCGAGGCAGCACCACCGCCTTCCCGCTCAGCCCCTTCGCATCTCCCGCCGCCGCCGAGCGGCACCGCCCGCCCCGCCGCTGGGCGCCTCCAACCGCACCCGCGCGAGAGGGGGGGAGTAGGAGAGCGCACCCGCCCCCTCGCGCCTTAATGCGGGCACGCACACACCGCGGCCCCCCCGCCGCCAGCGCGATGGTTCAGCCCGCCCCGCCCGGCCCCGCCCCCGGGGCGTGTTGGCGGGAGAGTCGAGCGCGGCCGGGAGCGGGTTTTGGCGGGACCTGCCACGCGTGGAACGACAACAGCACCAAAATAACACCCCAACCCAGCCCAAACGAAAAGGGCAGGCTCCCGGGATTTAAACCGGTAGGATGGCCGGTCAGGGGAACGGCTCTTCAAGCCGTGGAAAGCACGAGCTCTTTCAAGGGGCAGTTCAAACCACATGGCAAACGGTTACGACATATATTGTTTAAAATGACACGGCGTTTTAAATAGTATTTCATATCAATAGCGAAGGAAGTTGGGTAATGCCAGAAGGTTGCTATGCCTTGGTAAGCAGAGCTTTCAGGTGTTTTTAACTGCACGTGCATGCACGGTGGGATTCTGTTTGTCCTGGGACTCTGCCACACACTGCATTTTGCAACAATAATTTAGAAAGAACCCGAACTCCTGCAGTGCAAACGCACACAGCTTTAAACAAAAACACTTTTGCAGCCCTTGTGGCCTGACGGCTGGTGGGGCACTTCAGAGAGATGCAGCGCATTGGGCAGCGTTTTCAAGGGCTGGACTTGATCTCAGAGGTCATTTCCAACCCGGCTGATTCCATGATTCTATGATTCTTCTTCTAGCCTTACAATCACAGGATCACTAAGGTTGGAAGACACCTTTAAGATCATCAAGTCCAACTATTAACCCAGAACCACCGAGTCCACCACTAAACCTTGCCTCCAAGTGCCACATCTGGCAAAACAGTAGCAAACAAAAATTGTCTTGTTTATCTTTGTGGGTTTTATCAGTTTAAAACACAAAAGCAACTATTGAAGCTCAGCAATGTTTTTCAGGAGACTTACTGAGCACATAGCAACAGGTGGTGTTTGGTTTTGAATTTTTAAAAATAAAGATACTCCTCAGCCATATATGAAGGACACTGTGAGGAGAATTTGCATCTCTAGCGTGAAAACTAAGTAGAGTTTCACAAAATACAGCCTTTTCATGTAATTATTAACAGAATGGAAGATCCCTGGTACTCTGACTGGTGTTTCCAGCCGTCATGTGCACAGCCTACATGCCAAGTGCTCCTGGCTGAAATCTGAACTATTCTGACAACAGGCAAAGAAGAACTGTGTTTACTTTCCAACTCATTTTTCCCCTGAAAGTTGTACACAGGTACTTTCCTCTTTAGAGCATCTTTGCTGTCGGATGTCTCCAAAACACCTGGCTTTGGGTGGTAAGTTGGGCTGGCTCCCACTGAAAAATAGTACAATGAAGGGATTTACCTTGAATATTCCTTTCCTGTTGCCTGGCCTTACTGTAACTGTACAAACTAAAACATCTTCTGTGTGGCATCTGCATGAACATCCACACTCCTGCAGGAAAGTCTGCTTGCCAGCACCTCTCCTTTCCCACACACCTCTATGGAAAACAACTGTGTTCCTGAAATAAGGACACGCTTGAAGGTTTCAAACACATGAAAACAGACTACTCCCTTCAGCCTAGCTCTGAGGTAAGCTGACTGGAACAGAATGTTTACCTGAACGCATCCAAGCAAGCCAGATAGGGCAGCCCCAGCCTGGAAGCCACACAGCACTTTTAGCATGACACTACATACAAATTAAATTCAGTTTATGCAGCAGAACTATCTGCTGTGACACAGCTCAGGCATTACACTGCCTGGCATCTTTCAAGCCTTGTCAGCAACAAAAATTCTTCAGAAAAGCAGTTTCACACCACAGTGGGAATTTAAGGAAAGGAGACTGTGACCTCAAAGAAGGAGTTTTACAAACAAAGCAAAGTACACACAATCTATGGCATTACAGAACTGCCAGTGAAGGAGTTTCCACAAACAGATAATGTATCCTCTGTAAGGAGATCCTCACAGTGGAAATGTGCCAACACAAGATATTTGCCACTTCCAGGAAGAAGTTTAAACCTGGATGGTGAAGTTCGGATTGTATATTGGCTTAATTACAAACTGAGCACAGATTTAGGCAAAGGAGATTTAATTAAGTTAGGTAAAATTAACGAATGGGCATCAAATACAGATTGGGGGTGGAGTGCCAGACTCCTGCCTTGGTTACCTCAACAGTAAATTCTAAAGTAGCCTTGAGCAGGTAAACAAGCACATGGACAGGCTGCATTACAGTTTTGACTGCTCTGTCTAGACTGATGAGGTTACTGTTAATAATTACAGCACATGGTGATTCTGCACCCAGTGGCAACACTGCATGAAAATACTTTAGCAGACCTCAAACCTCATCTGCTCAGTTTTATTCCCTTCCTTGTGCTACCATAGCTGGTCCAAGCACACAGACCCTGGACTAGGGAATAGATCTGCCCAAAATTTCACTGCTACAGGCAGATTACTTATTTTATTTCTAGTCCAAGTATCTTCAACCAAGAAATACAAGATCTTTTAAGGACTGCTGAATTACCAATCCTATGGATTTGTGTCCATAAATCCACTGCAGACTCCGTCCATCTTAGGCAAAAGCTTAAGGTCTATTAATACTTATGAAATACTTCAGCAGAGTTTAAGTATTTCATGACAGCCTATTACTCTCACCTAGCAGTTCCACCTTCTCCAGGAAGACACCTTTCTCATGGCATGATAGGTGCTGGGGCTTCAGCTGCTCCCTTCCACTAGGTTACAATGCTCTCAACACAAGTTCATGACAAGATTCCAAACTACAAACTGAGAGGTTGGACACAACCTGAGTTGTAAACTGTGTTCAAGAGTCTCATTTAATCTCTAAAGACTCCTCCTTCCCCATTTTAGCAAGGGCTAAAAACCAAAAACACCCTAAAACAAATGAAGAATGACTATTGAAGCCACATACCCGTTTTATAATCAAACTCTGACAACATAACAGCAAAGCAGACTAAAAGGATTTTAATGTTAAATTCTTTAATTCTTCTGCATAAAGGCAAAATGCCAAAAATGTAACACATTCCCTTATTTACAATCATCATAAATCACATGGAAGCATGCACATTGGAAAAAAGTTTTAAATATTACTACTTAAAGTGCTGTACAGATGTGTCTTTTGTATACACACACACTGTGCTCTGTGGTGTGTGACTGAGCCACCCTTGTGCTGGGACAAATGCCTGAGCATGCCTGGAAATAATTTTGAGACTGGCAGTAGTTTTTATGGAAGCAGCTTACTTCCAAATCAGCAGCACAATGGGATTTTAGCCCTTGGGTACTGCCAGCCCCATGGCAAGGCTATGGCAAAAAGTAAAACCAAACTCCTGCAGAGAGACAACTCCCAGCTCTAGCAGACACTGGTATCCCAGGACATGCTACACAAAATCCCACAAGGACCGTAAAATTGTTGCACGTGAATTTTGTATAAACCACTGTAGCCACAGCTCTCACTTCAATCTTCTGAGCACAGTGCTAGAAGGGTAAAACAAAGGAGAGCCTATCCCAACACCATCACAACCCTTAGTCTGGACAAGAGCAGCTCCACACCTGCAAATACTGCTGCTCATCCCCAGTTCTTGTAGGAACAGTAGGCACAGAACTCCTCCCCTTATGCTCCTTAACAGGAGACTGGATCAGGCTGCAACACACAAAAAAGCAAAATCCAGGTACCTAAGCTGTGCTGCTGTTCTAACAGTCACCCAGCACTTTCAAGAAAATTTTACCAAAACCACATCCTATCTCCCTTTCCTTTATCCTCTCTCACTTGACTTAGGCAAATGTTAGCTTAATAAATCTCAGAGAACAATAAATAAGCCAAATGGATGACCACACACTCCAAAAGTTGTGAACAGCTTCTTTAACAACTGGAGAAAGGCTGAGATAATCTACATTCTTTTGAAGCAGTTCTTCAGGCTGGATGTACAATTCTGGTCCAATAAAGCAAAGGGATTCCTTGGTTTAAGGGCTGACATTCCTCAATTTGAGTCGATATTGAACCAGTTCCTCAGTGTAACATTAGGAGCAAGATCTCCATATGGAATGACAGGATCCATCACCTGAAGTAGGCTCTGCAATATGATGCACAAGTCAGCTGCCAATGCAGGTACAGCAGAAACATTCTTACAAAAGCTTTAAGAAACATCCATTGTCATTGTAGCACAGGCTTCATGAAATCTGAAGTTTTACACTTGAGGCACAGCTTGCAGAAAACAATCTATCTTATAAAGATCAGGAGAAACCTAAACAAAAAAGGCAGGTAACAGCATTTTATAAACATGGTATATCCAGTCACTAAAATTTCCTCTTTTAAGCTGTAGTGTCATAGTAGCAGAAAATGGAAGAGAGCACTGCATGCAGGGAGCTTACAGCACAGTGTGAAAAAGCAAGCCATAATGTCCATACTAAACAAAGTGTTACAGATACTATGAAAATTTTGAGAACATGAATTCTTGAAAGAACAAAAAGAGTACTACATATTCCTGAAGTATTTGTCAGAGAGAAAAGGAAGCAGCTGAGCCTATCATTCCCAACCTACTGCATAATTTTCATCTGTCATTATTAATTCATAAAATACATTTTTCTCTCAATTCTAATTAATGAATTCATGTCATCTCTTAGGTGTCCTACTGACTAAGGTTTTCCCCTAGAAAGCAACCAGATACATTCATATTTATGGACATTCAACCAGGCTCCAAAACAGACACATTTAGTTTTTCCAGCTTAAGACAGAAATTTTAACAAAAAGGCAGGTGGATGTGCGATTCTGCCATGTAACCCACTATCTTGTTTTCAAGCACCTTCCTGCCATCTGAGAGTTAGAGCTCATCACACCTAAAAGCCATGGTTAAAGGCAGCGTTGCTCTAAATATTGATCTTTGCATCCCAGGAAACCAATGTGGTGCTCCATAAAGAAGCTATTTAATTCACTTTGTACATTTTGCATCTAACAAAGATATTTTTTCAATTAGAAAGAGTGATTACAAATCCACTGAATATATACACTCCTTAATAGAGCCTTATTTACAACAAAGACCACTGCAAAGCAGCTAAATATCAACTATCTAGAAATCCGAAAGGTTCTGAAGTGTGATGGAGAGAGACATGCTTCTTTTACCTGAATCATTTCACCTTGTGTTGATTGCATGTTTGCTGACTGTAAATCTCTTCCTCTTGCACTGCAGATCCTACATGACAGCACCAGTTTTCCAAGACTTGATCTGCTGATCTCAGACTATATCCCTGTTTTTCAAGTCTTTTTCTGTCACAAGAGAAATTCCTTCTTCAATACTTCTATATACAAAGAGAGACTAGATATTTTCAAATATTGAATTAGCATTTTGACAAAGTGAATGCATATTAAATCTTATTCATGCTCAAATAATTTAAATTAAAAACCAGTAAAATCAAAAGAAAAATGCCATCAGCATCATTTTTTAAAAGCTCTACCTGCCTTTTCTTTATATTGCTAGAATCCAAAATCTAAGTGTAATACTAATTTTGTGCATATTCTTAATGAATTTTATTTTTCAAAATATTCCAAGATCACTGTTTAACAGACATTTATGTCCTTGTCCATGTTTCCAAGCCTGCATCAAATGCAGACCAAAGACAATCTAATTATACAAAAGACTACTTGCTGATAAAACCTGTTTGAACCAAGATTACTACCCATCCTTTTAATGCACTAGAGGAATGTACAGTCCAAGACGACATTTTCACTAAAATGTACTGCTGCAAACTCAAAGCTGACTTCATCACAAAAATATTAAGAGGTAAAAATGGTGCTACTGAAATAATTAGAAAAAACTGTCTGTTTTCATTTGAGTGATAAAACATTTTCTGGCTGACAGATAAATATTTCAATTTACTAAGTCTGAATCACTTAATCTTTTAAGTCAGGTGCTACATTAAATACTAGAGGATGGGATAAAATACTATTATAATAAAGGAACAAAAGAAGAAACTGATCTGCTTGAACTGAATAGTTTGAGTCTATAGAATGATAGTGTGGATGGACTACTAAAACAGAACAGGTTAAATAAGTAATCAGCAGAAACTCACCTTGGTATTTAAATTTTTTTCCTCATTATTGTATCTTCAGCATTTGCACTTCCCCATCTACTTGCAGGGTATTCTGACTTATGTCCTTCCAATAGACTGCTACAAAGTTTAAGCCTACAAATAATAAGAAAAAGCCCTAAAGACCAAGTGGCTTTATTATGGTAACCTTTTAATATTAAATAGGGCTACAAGCTATTTATTCTAATGTAGACTGTAGCATGAAAACATATGGACAGATTTTTACCACTCAACAAACAAATACTGGCAAACACATCCCCAAGAAGAACAGTAAAATAAAATAAAAATCTATCTTTACAATAAAAGATTGCATTAATGCTGAAATACAGCAATAATCAACAAAGCTTCTAAATTAATATGCAAAAAAAAAAGAATCCTGATTGATAAGCTGCATTTTATACCTCTCCAGTTTGCAGTCTGTGTCTCTGCAAGTTTTGCTGTCAGGCAGAAAGAAGCTGGATTTCTTCTGTTTTGGATTGTTCCATCCCAAGGAACAACTGGCTGGAATTGGGTCACTGCATAAAAACAAGTAACTATCATTGATGTCAGCTACAAAACAACTTAATCTCTAAGGAGAGAGAGGAAGCTTTCAGCTCCCAGGCTGAGGAAGTGAAAGGAGAGTAACAACCTCGGGGACCAACTCTGCAAACTGCCATTGCTTCCCGTAAGACAAAGAGTGTGAAAGGGGCTCATCTTTTGGCACTGCTTAATGGCAGATGCAGCAGAAAGCAACAGATGGAGAGTTAGACTGGGAAAAGCCAAGTAAACTCAAAGAAAAAAATAACAACCAAACACACCACATGCAGGAAGAAATGTAACGAGGGGAAAAAAAGCAGTATTAACCTGCGAAGGAAAAGATTAAAAAGAATACCTTCACAGCATAAGCAATAAACAGAAATAACGTCATAGTCTTTGTGGTATTTACCTTGTTATTTCTATACCTCGCTGTACTGTCATTACTTCATCATCTTCACCAAAGGCTTCCCACTCTGAGCACTTTGAAAAACTCTCCTGATGCCCTGAGTCAGTAAGGCTGGAAATAAAAGAAAAAGGTCTGAATCCATGCACCTTTGCAACACAGTTCCTCTTAATTTTTTCTGAAGGTGCTAAGTAGACAAAGCCACACCTGTATAAACATTTTCACTAAGGTTAATGTGAAAAGCCTAGTAATTCCCCAAAAAAACAAAACGACTGGTCCACTTTTCTTGTGGTTCTGACAACAGATAGAGTTAAACCATGCTCTCCTCTACACAGCCTATCATTTCTTAGGTACAGGAAGACTTCTTATGCAGCAGCTAGAAAAGGAGGGGAAAGGAAATATGATACCAATAGCTACAGAAGTAGCTTAATTCTTGAACAATTTAGAATAAAGGTGGTAGCCTGAAAAACACTACCCTTGTACTATTCACTTGCTAACATTAACCTCCCTCTGTCACAGTCTCAGGTTGGGTGACCAATTCCTTGTTGTTCCAATGGGCATTTTCTTCCACACCATCTTTCACAAAGCAGGAAAAGGCTTAATCAAAATACACAAAGCTTCTTTCACATCTCTTCAGGAATACATTTATTACAGGTAGTACAGAGAAAATGTATCTTGGTAATAAGGAAACAGGCAGCAAGTTTCAGAATTCACTGGCAGACTTAGGAGTGTGCATGGGGCTCCATTCCCTCATTACTTGTACACACCCAATGCCAAAAGGAGAATCAGTGCATGTTACAAGGTGTGAGAAATAACCATGGCAGATCACAGAATCATCCCTAACAACTGCAGAATTACACCTTCTGAGGCAAAAAACCCCAACCAGGTTCCATGAGAAACCAGGAGCTTTGTCTAAATCTACACACAAAAAAAATCCTTGTCTGTGCTCTGTCTTGTGACACTGAAGTTTTCTTCATCTTTGCAACAGACCTCTGTAAATATCTGCTATCATACAACACAACTATTCTGGCATGATTTCCCTTCCTCATTAAATTGCACATATATTTAGATAAACTAAAGCTATTAACAAACGAAGGGATTTTATACCTTTCCAGTGTCTGGTACATCTGCACATAATGGGTTTTGCCCGCTGAAACCACAGAGGAGTCAGAATTGTTTCTTTTTCTGCGTTTCCATACTGGAGAAGAATTGGGAGAACAGGGACTACAAAAATAAAATGGATTTTACACACAACATTTTTCATGTGTTTAAATGCTTATCAGATTTCTGCTAAATCATGGCACATGCTACACAGGAAGACTTTTTTTGAGGTATGACTCTTCAGTCACACAGAAGAACACAGTAAAAATGGCTCAAATTTTGGTAACCGTGCCATCATACGATGGAACATGAACCCAGACACAACTGCAGAAGCAGCAGCTTGGAAGCAGAACAATTTTGCGCTCCACACACATCCCCGTAGGACGAGATATCTCAGTAAACAGTGAAGTGCACGTGGTGCTTCCCTGTCAGTCTCTCTGCTGTTCTGCAGACAGGCATAATACTACTAAGGATGGTGAGTCCTGCTTCTGAGAAAGTCCCCATTCCCCTACTTTAAGCACAGGCCAACTGTAGTCAAAAGAAACCTCAGTACTCCACTGTATAAACAGAGAAGCTGAAAAACATTGTCTTTCCCTCCTGTTAATCATGTAACTCTGCAATGCTGGTAATTCATCCACATTCAATGCTCTGTACCACTGATGGATTACATTCAACAGCAAAAGTGTCAAACTCCACAGTTGCATTTTAACTGCCCTTCCACACTAAACACTTTCTACAAAAGCCTGACAGCATTGATATGGACTGAATTACTTCCTGAAGTTAACCACACAAGTTTTATCTCATACCTCTCAGATGTGTAGTCAGTGTGCCTGCATTCGTCTTCACATTCATTTTTCTTCTGCTTTTCATCAAACACAAAGGAGCCAGAAACATCCTGATCTTTGCAGAAACATTCCTGGGAACTGCCTGAGGGTTCTGTACTACTAAAAACAGGATGGAAAAAAAAATAAATTTAAAACTGAGCATCTGGCTTACTGCTCCAAGCAGAGAACAGTTAAGCTGTGGTAATAATTAACAGTTCTTGTAATATGACATCCAAATGGTGCAAAAACTGCAACTTCCACCATAGGTCAATCACAACACAGGGCAGTAACAGAGCTAACAGAATTCCATTCATTCTTTTTCTCCCAATTTACTATTCTAAGTCTTGTAAAGAATGAAGTGGCATCAATTAGCATAGCTGTCCTTGATACAGAAATTTAAGTTCTGAAAAGATAGAAAAAAAATAAAATTCCATCTTGAACACAGTTGCCACTCTTCTGCAGAGAGCACAGAAATCTCTCATCACTTTACACTTCTCAAATCCTCTTACATATTGTTACTGCAGGTGAAATATGGTTTCACTGACATTAGAAAAAGATAGAAAGATTATCAAAGTCAAGGAACAGTAATCAAATTTCTGCTTATGCCTATCCTTTTCTAGAAAAACAATGTTACCCTGTGCTCACCAGTGTAAACATACGGGAAGGGAACGTACTACTGTAGGCAGAACCAATGCCTCCCTCCCCAAAATGCCTGACTGAAGATTAACTTAGACCAAATAACGGGAGCTTCTTGAAGACTAACAGAATTAAAAAGGAAAATGAGGCATTCAAGGAGACTCCCATTTCCAAGCCTGATCTTCTCTCTTGCTCCTAGTCAGGAACGTTCTTAAGGAAATACAGAACCCTCCTTAATTCCTTAATCCTTGACTTAATTCACCCATATACACACACAGGCTGCAGATCCCAGGTCTCTTCAGCAGGAGGATCCCAGGCATGCAGTGCTATCTTCCACAGCCTGATCTGCTGGTCCCAGGATCTACGGCTGTACTTCTTAAATTTGTTGGGAGTTCTAGGATGAACTCCTGGTATTCGCTGATTCCTGTAAACACACAGTAACATTTGTTATTTCAGATCATTATTTTCATTCTTAAAAAAATCCTCAGTCCACCAGATCACACAAGCATCAGTGGTCTAAGAAATAAGACATTCCTATCTTTAAATATTTAAATGAGATGTATATATTCTAAAACATTGTCAAAATAGATCACAAAAGTAACAACATGCTGAGTCAGACTTGAGGTTCATCCAGTCCAGCACTTTGACAGCTGCCAAAAGCATATTCTCATTGTCCATGGAAAAATATGAAACTGAAGAAGCATAACTCATTCCCCTTCATTAGTATCCTAACCTCTAGCTACTTCTACTCAGTTTTCCTGAGTCAGGTGCAGTTTCTTCGTATTTAGTACTGTACTGAGTCTGGCTGGGATGGAGTTAACTTCCTTCAAAGCAGTCCCTATGGATAAAACAGTGCTGATAACACAGTGCTTGCATAGCTTTCTCTTCTCCCCACTCAGACCTGCCGCATCCCACAGCCATTAAGTTGAGGGTGAACACTAACCTGAGAGGGGAAGTTACTGGGACAGCAGACTCAAACTACCCAAAGAGATATTCCACATTACATAATGTCATGCTCAGCAATAAAAAGCAGGGAAGAGGAAGGAGGAGAGGTGTCTTCCAAACTGGTAGTTGCTCAGAGACTTTCAGAGCACCAGTCTGCTTGTGGGAGGTTGCAAGTGATTGCACTTGTATGGTTTGGTTCTTCCCCTCTTTCTTCACCTGTTAAATTGCTCTTATGTCAATCCAATTGTTTTCTCACAGTTGCTCTTCCTATTCTTTCTCCACTCCACTGGGGAGAGGGAAGGAGCAAGGAGCTGTGTGGTATTTGGCTGCTGGCAGCAGTCAACCCGTAAGTACCTTCAGTGAACTCTTCCTCCACCATTGTCCATGCATTGTAACAATGGGGACTGCTGCCATTCTAAATAACACTTGTTTTTGGGAGAACAGAAAACAAAGTACCCCAACTCCCTGGGAAAAATGTAAACAATCCACCTTTCCACGACCTACAATGCTGTCACAAAAGCAATACAAGACTTTTTGGAGAAAAAAGGGATTACTGAAGATGTGACCATGCTGCTGTGCTACAGTCCTCACTCAAAGCTGATGTTTCCTGGCACTAATTAACCTCACACTGGCCCAGCAATAGTCCCCAGAATCATAGGGAGCTGATTAATAAAGAATTTATTTAAAGTATACTTGCTACTTACAACAGCAATGCACAAAGGGAACATTTACCTTTAATTGTTCCCTATCTACATTGGCTCATGTGGAGGAAAACCTGACTTCTCTTTGAAATATTAATTAAGTTTTCTTTACCTGCCGCTCAGAGAGTTTGAAGAGAACTAAAGTTCTGTGGTAATCTCCACATACACCAGGAACAAATAAGAGTTTATTTGGATATCTGCAACATAGGGCAACTTACTTTGGAACTTCTTTAATGTATCTGTCATATGCGAGTGTATTCTTTCCAAAATTGATCTGTTTTTGTCTTCTCCTCAGAACCACTTCATCTGTTTCCCATTCAGCTGGATTAGCAGAATCACTTGAAGAATTAAGTTGAAAGAAACTTTAACAGCTTTACACGAAGTTATAAAAACACATACTCTAGAACTGCCTGTATTCTTACTCAGATAGACAGTAAGCAACACTCTAGTTCACAGAAGTAAAAGCTGTGCTAAACAAATCTGAATCTGAAATGACCACAGAAGTAGCTTTTGAGATAAAACTTCTCAGTGCTACTCTACCCTTTATGCTTCTTTCAGGCTTGATATAAAACAGGCTGGCTGTGTTTCAAATCTTCTTTAATGAATGTAAAGTAGTCAGAGACCATCAGATGGCTATTGGTAAAACCAATGCAAAACTAGTTAGTAATTGTTCAATACTTACTTTGTAATCTTCTTATTTGATGTCCTCATTGTTTTGCCTTCCTCAACTCTACCTTCCCAGCTGGGGCAGCTAGAAAGAGGCCTAGAATGTTCTGGTGCTGTAGAGCTAGAAAATAACAGGAATTCAACATGTTGGCTGCTTGTAGCGTATTTAATGAACAGAAACTCCAACAGTGGACAAAACCAGTGCCACATCCGTAAAACCATGGGTGTGCCCCTAACCTATTTCACTTCAAAGGCACCTTCAGCAATGAAGTAAGATTTTCAGTTTTACTTTGCAGGGAAAGAAAATGATCTTGAAGTGAATTTCATGTCACAACACAGACCTGACAATCTCTCAAAATACTTTCAGCTCAGCTCTCTTTATGACTTGAGGATCTTCTCAATACAATGGTTCCATAAAATAGCACAATTCATGGAATTACTTGAGGTTAAAATCAGTCTAGTCACTGCTCTCCATTGTCAGCTATGGTCTTTGTAAAGGACCAGGGAGATGCTTAAGAAATAGAGAAACATCCATCGCATGAGCAGAACTAGTGCTTTGGCAGATGTCATCATATCCCAACATCATAATTTCAAGAATGTAAACTTTGCTGTGTGAAGCCAAAAAAAGCAGTCAGAAAGCTCTTACTGAAATAATCAGTTGTGTCACTGACATTCTCCAAGTGAAAGAACTCTTAACAAGTTCCTCATTAACTTTAAAAATTACAGCATTATACAGTTTCCATTTATATAACTGCTGAAAACTTCTCCTTTTGGTCTGTCCTCTTCTGACAATGCCTCAACATTTAACATAAGTAATACAGAAGTAGATTGAGATTATAGTCTTATTTTTGTAGTTTCACATCAACAGATGAAACTACCATCCATGCCAACAATGTCATTTTAACATAGGACATAAAGATTCCACACTAAAAAAGGAACATACCCACTCAGCAAAAGAGAAATACAAAATGCTGCTGGCACATCCTCTTAGACTCACACTTGTAACATACTGTTAGTATTTTTCATGACAGCATCAAAGACCTAGAAAACACTCCAGCATACAAAGGCTTTCCCAAGCTCTTCAAAAGAGTCATTTATTAATGAAGCAATATTAAACATGCCATCAGAAATTACAATCACCTTCATACAATGTAATACTTAGAAATGTATGAAATACATATAAAAATTTTCATGTACCCTCAGTAATGGATTTCCTCTCTTCTAACTTACATTCTGCTTGGTTTGCTACACATATCCAAGCACTCACCACTTTTCACCGTGTTGTCAGACATTAAGATACCAGTCTCAACCACTTCCTCCACCTTAGGTCTTTTGTCTAGACTTTTCAAAAGCAAAGCTCAATATCCCCAGAATGACCTACGTACAAACTTTTGTCTCATCTCAAATTGTTCTTGGCATTGGACTATGAAAAAAATAGGAAAGGTGCTTACTAAAAACTGCAATACAGCAGAATGTACCAAGTGCACTGTCAAGTGAAGAGAACAAGGATTGTTTGCCCACACTTACACATAAGGATGTACATGCAAAGCATGAATGAAACAGCATATGGCTTCAATGGAAATGTATACTGATATTGAACACTTCAGCTATAAAGGGCTTAAACTACTGCCTCCCTTTCATTTATCCCTTTCACATGAAATACTTAATATTATGGTATGTATTTCAATTTGACAAAATGGTCTTCTCTTGGCATGATGGAGGTATCATTTCTTAACTCTGTGCTACTGTATTAGTGGAAAACATTTAACCTAATAACATCTGAGCTCTTCTTGAATCCTAAAGAAGAGTGTAGTACAGTGAAGATTTAAAGAAACACTTCAAGAAAACGTTTATTCCTTACCTCTCCAGCCAGTGGTCTGAATATTCACATCTATATTCCTCAATCACCAAAGAATCTGAATCATTCCAGCTTCTACATTCCTGTTCTTGGTGCCAGCAGTGTGGATGTTGCACAGAACTAGAAAACAAGAATTTTCATCAGAAATCAAGTCACTGGTAGTCACTGAACATTGCCTATACAATACAAATATGGACAATCTGATTTGGCAAACAGATACACGATTTGCAAGAACTTATTCAGGCAACACTAATTTAACAGAGGTGTCAGACAATGCAATTGCTGAGAATATAATGCCTTTGACTACTGCAATTAAGACATCAGAATTTTCAATAAACCATTAATATTTAGATAACAAAAATATACTCTGTTTACAAACAAATAGGTGGGGGAAAAAACCTAATTGAGGAGCATCACCAGTATTTATGGACCTGTGGACATGTGCCAATGTTCACAGACTGTCCTCTGTCAGCAATGCATTACTTGAGACTTACTTACTGCTCCCTCCAGTACCAAACTCATGGAAAAGGCAAATACATAAAACATCACTTCAACACGAGAAAACAGTATGGCTAAGGAGAACTAGGTCAAATGTTCATGTGGAAACACTTTTACACGGGGAATTCTTTACCAGACAATGCAGGGCCCTCACAAGGAAGCATGGGATAGCCAAAGTTTGCTTAAGGGTTAAGAGTTCTCTACATTTTCCTCGTCATTTCTTGCAGCTCTAACCTCTTTAATGACAGGTTACTAAACAAAACACCCTCACAGCGTCTACTGACAGCAGACTTGGCTCCGGGGCAAAGGACTACGCCCGCAGATCCACCTGCCTGAGAACGCCCTGGCACCGCAGCCTCTGCACGGCAAACAGGCTGTCCTTGCGTCAGCGTGAGTAACAGCAAACACAGCGCTTAAGTCAACAAGACAGAGGAAAGGAAGGGGTTTGACATGTTAAGCCTGCATTAGCCACCGGTATTTTCCTTCCCGTCCTGCTCCACCCTGACCGGCTCTGTGAGTTCCCTGCTCCCAGAGGGCGCAGAGTCACCACCAAACACAGCACCCACAGCTCGCTCCGAACCGCGGGGCCAGGCCAAGGAAGCGCACGTACAACGCGCTCGGCTCCTGCAAAGGCACCCGGGGGATAAAACCCTTCAACAGCAATTACACGACTTAAGGACTTGGAAGAANNCAGGTTAGATACAACACTATAATACATGCCTTAGTCACAACACTTTGAAAATGCAGGGGCAAACGCCCACTTTTGAGAAACCCTGCAGCACTGGCCCTGCACTGCCCACCCACTGCAGCGCCGGGCCGGGGCACCGAGTCCGAGCCCACAGGCCCTGCCAGGGCTGCTCCCCCGCTCCCCACAGGCAGGGGAGGCCAAGGCAGCCTCGTCACGGGAAGAGAGGGCGCGGGAGGCCGAGGATCCCAACCCGCAGGCAGCTGCCTCCAGAACCGCCCTGGGACAGGCAGCGCCACACCCCTCCCGTCCTCCCACGCACCCAACGCACCCACCCCGCGGAGCTCCAAGGGGGCGATGCCCGGTCCCGGCACGGTCCCCGCCGTGTCCCCACCTGCGCATCCCGCCCCGCTCGCCGCCGCTCAGGTGCCGCCGCCCGCCGGACATGGCCGAGGGAAGTGCGCCCCGCGCCGCAACATGGCTGCGGCCCCGCCCGCCGCGCAGGCGCAGAGCGGCCCCCGAGGGAGCGGCGCATGCGCAGTGCGGGAAAAGTGCCCTCAGGCAGAGGGTGTTCGTGTGGGAATAGATCGGGAGCGATGCGCTGTTCGTGTGGGAGTACATCGGGAGGGATGCGCTGTTCGTGTGGGAGTACATCGGGAGGGATGCGCTGTTCGTGTGGGAGTACATCGGGAGGGATGTGCTGTTCGTGTGGGAGTACAGCGGGAGGAGCACGATATTAGGGAGGTGATGATCCTCCATCCTGGAGACGTGCCCTGCCCAGCGCAGCTGCGTTCTCAGCAGCATGGCCTCAATACTGGTGACTGCTGCCTGTTCAAGGACAGACACATTGGTCACGTAATCAGACCAGTGGATGTTTAGGATAGTGCGGAGGCAGCGCTTTGTGGTGAACTTGCCACCGGCTGCCGCAAGAGAGGAGCCCCGAAGAGGAGATACAAGGACTCCCTAAAGCATTACCTCAGCCTTGGCCATACTGACTACCATCAATGGTCCAATCTGGCCTCCAAACGGGAGGCATGGAGACACACCATCCATAACGCTGCTGATTCCTTTGAGAATCCACGCAGAATCAGTCTGGAGGAGAAAAGACAGCACAGAAAGAACCTGCCTCACCAACACCGCCTATGGAGACTTTCTGCTGTGCCTTTTGCAACCAGACTTGCCCATCTCGCATCGGCCTCTTCAGCCATCAGCGCGCTTGCAGCAAGCGTGGGGAGAGCCCTTCCCAAATCTTCGTTCGCGAAGCCGAGCCATGATGATGATGACATCGGGAGGAAGGCGAAGGGTCCTGCAGCTGCCCCGCTGTGAGGGGCAGAGCGCAGGTCCCTCACGCGAAGGGCACTGTTGCCTTCACAGCCTCTCCCCGACTGGAGTGCCCCTGACCAGACTCACTGCGCTCGCTAATCCAAGGAAAACCCAGCTCCCGAATTGTCATGGAGTTACCTCAGGTGTGAGCCAAGGGTTGGGTTTGGGCTAAGTCTGTGTTCTCTTAGATGTCGTGAAGTAAAATCGTCTCAGCGAAGGGGTGGGTGGGCACTGCACAGTGTGCTCCAGAGAAACGCCCTCCACATTTCATAGCGTTAATGGGATTATAGAACAATCGGGTTGGAAGGGACTTTTAAAGATCATCTCGTTCCACTCCCTGCCATGGGTAGGGACACCTCCCACGGTAGCGATGGTCAATAAACACAGGCTCAAGACTTTGTCAGGAAAAGTAAAAGCAAAAGGCAAAAGCAGAACAGAATGGCCAAAAGCCCTTTATTCACACACAGCTTATCTTTTATACTATTTTACTACTGTCCATATGTGTCTCTGCTATGTATCATTAGCTGGCTGTTCTTCTCCTCAGTCTTAGTCCATCTTCTGATAGGTGGACATCACCTCTCCTCATGCTGGCAAGTCTCAAAACACACTCTTGCTGTCCTTGGTTGTTTTCTTCAATTCCTTCTACTTTCCCAGGCCTGGACCAAGGACACAGGTGGTGTTTTCTGCTGCTTTCCCAGGCCTACAGCCACATCCTCTCAAGGCCAAAGATGTCTGTGTCCCAGTATTCTTCCATATCCCACTATCCAAGGTTGCTCAGAGCCCCATCCAGCCTGGGCTTGGACACTGCCAGGGATGGGACATCCACAACTTCCCTGTGTAACCTGTGCCAGTGCCCTCACCACCCTCACAGTAAAGAATTTCTGCCTAATATCCCTGTCTATCTGCCATAGACAGGGACACCTTCCACTATCCCAGGTTGCTCAAAGCCCTGTGCAACTTGACTTTTAACACTTCTAGGGATGGGGCATCCATAACTTCTCTGGGCAACCTCTGCTAGTGCCTCACCACCCTCACACTAAAAAAATAATTTCCAATACCTAGTCTAAGCCCACCCTCCTTCATTTTGAAGCCATTCACCCTTGTCCTGTTACTACACACCCTTGTCAGAATTCGCTCTCCAGCTCTTTTGTAGACCCCTTTAAGTACTAAAAGGTGCTCCAAGGTCTCCCTGGAGCCTCCCCTTCTCCAGACTGAGCACCCCCCAGCTCTCCCAGCCTGTCTCCACAGCAGAGGGACTTCAGTCCTCGAAGCATCTTCATGGTTCCCCTCTGGACTCGCTCCAACAGGTCCACTGCCATGTGAATGCACTACATTCTTTACTGCCTGTGCTTGGTAATTAATCTGAGCACAATAAATTTTACACAGGACACATCATTGCTGTATGCCAGTGCTCCCTTGGGAAGACAAGCTTCTAGTTAATTGCTCGTGCTGATTTCATGACATCCAGTATCACTCCTTCCCATCTAATAGTTATGAAAAGTATTTGGAGGGCTTTTTTCCCTGAGATTCTTACACAGATTTCGCACACACCTTCTTCCATTTATGCAACACTCTGAATTCAGGTTGTAGTAGGAAAATTCATCAAAGAATACCTTACCATGTACACTCTCAGGAGAATTTAAGCTCTCTGTGTTCACATGTTCTCAGATAAAACACTGTATACAGGAAAGCCAGACTAATTTCCACCCATATGAAGTTTTATCTGGTAAACATATCTTTAAAATTAAAACCAGAAGTCTTGTGTAAAATCAATTCTATTTTTATTCAGTTCTTCAGAGAGTTTTAAGATTAATTGTATCTATTCACTAAGCCTTTACCTTAAAGGCTATCCAAATAATACTGTCCATTTTAAAACATCTAGGAAAAAACCAAACCAAACCAAAACACCTCCAAAAACCACACATAAGAAACCCTGCAGTGTGTCTTTGGAAGAAAATGTCCTGTAATGTATGTGAGACCTTGAATATTTAGATCTTGACTCCTTAAATAGCTCAAAGTCAACAAACATTTCTTAAGAAATGGCACTCAGAACTTTAGTCTTATTGAAGTTTATCCTGACTGGAATGGTACTTAGCTGCAGTCTAATAGGTTGGAAAGGGGTCTAAGGGTTGAAAAGTCTAAGGGTTGGAAAAGGACCTTAAAGATCATCTAGTTCCAAGCCCCTGCCATGGGCAGGGACACCTTCCACTAGACCAGGTTGCTCAGAGCTTCATCCAGCCTGGCCCTGAACACTTCCAGGGATGGGCCATCCACAGTTTCTATGGGCAGCTGGGTCCAGTTTCAATACAACAAAAATACTCATACTAAAGAGATCATGCAATAACCTGGTATTTTGGTTTCAAGTTCTGCCAAGCCTCATGGTAAAAAAAAAACTTCATTCATATAATGGATTAAATTACATCCTGCTTGAAAAAAAATGTCTTTTTTGGGTTAGCAAGTTATGTTAACCCAAAAAATCAACAGATAACGTATTTTCCTAATATTTTCTGGAATGTTAAAATTACAGAAATAACACAACTGTGGAAATAAATAATATAGCCACAGCCCATATTTTGAGAAACACCTATTGAACTGCAGCACACAGGGAAATTTGGGCTAAATATGTAAACACAGATATGGTATATTTATACAGACACTGTACACCCACAGATACATTGTCTTTAGTGACATCACATTTATATAACGTACTTTGGATTACTCATATTGCCCACCCACAAGTCAGTGATGTGGAAAAGCATACATGCTGCTGAAAATGCAACACTAAATCACTAATAATGATTTACAGACAATAATAAAAGAAAATTCTTTAGTAAATATTTTAGCCCATCACATTACTTGTTATTTTGTTTGTTTGTTTTACAAAATGCTGTAAAAAGACCAATTCTAAACCCCATCCTCATATTTAAGAAACGTATCAAGATTGTGTGAGAGGCAGTGTTGTTTTCTTTACTGCAAACAGAGAGAGTCTTCTCTAGAACCAACCCTATATGTGCATGTAGTTCTTTGGATGATGACCTGAAGCTATGACAAAGACAAATGCTTACTTTTATACTCTATTATTTTCTTGTTCGGTGGTTTTTTTCACATCTCATATGACTGTGCAGGGAGAGGCCACAGTTTCTCCTTCTGCTGCCTCTAAGAAGGACATATTATAAGGATGTGGTTTCTCTAACACAGCCTTTAAGCTTACAAAGTTTGTAGGCATGCCAGACTACTTTGAGAATTGAAACTTGAGAAATAATGGTTGTTTTAAGGAATTTAAGCCAGGCACTATTATTAACATAAATCACGATTTTATTTTGGTAATTATTACTAAGTTTTCTAAGAGGCACTTTGTGGATAGAGCATTAAAAGATGCAATGGTATCATACATTTATGACTGTTACTTCATTGTACTGACATATTGGCAAAAGAGGTAAGATGAATAAAACCAAAGTTTCACTGAAATGAAAACTCCAGTCAATTCAGAGTAGATTTCTGTAAGGAATGGCTCCACTCCACAAGCAATTAGGAGTCTAAAGCTCTTATTACATGAGATACTATTGGCAACTGACATCTTTTTCTATAAAACCATCTACAACTACATGTATCTATTATATAAGTTTCTCAAGGCCTTTACAATTTTAACGTCACACATCTTTACAATAAATATTTTTAGTCCAAACAGGCAAAGAGCTGTAGGTATTAAATGACTTGTCAGAGGCAAAACCACAGGTCCAAAATCCTACCCTCTCTTCTGCAACTATTTCAAGGACCACATCCCTTGTATCTGTGCCACATTATGTAAACTTCCCAGAACGAAATATTGCAAAATGCTTATTAGTAAAAGCTGCTGTGTAGTGATAGGTGCATGACACCTGTAAGAATCTTCCAAAGATTAAAAAAGTCCTGCAGAGACCATTTTAAACTTGCAAATAACTTTTCCCAAAGAAGTATTGGAAAATTTTTTAAATTCAATCACTGATCAGCTCCTTGATTTTTTAAATAATTTTCAGACTTGTCAACAAACCTGCCTGAAACTCTGGAACTCAGTTAAATCCTGTTCAGATGAAGAAGGACATGCCATCTAAGATCTCTTTGGCAAAGAGAGACAAATCCATACTACCTGTTTCAGTGTCAAATTTTCATTCTATACAATCCAAAATAACAGGTAATGAAAAACAAAAAAACTACCATTACTAATAGGTAGTTTAGATAATTGCATAGCAGATGTTGTATCTATAGCAACTGAAATATGCTGAAGCAATTATTGTCCTTAAACCCAAGCTGTTTGGACTTCTATAAGTGCGTATTATTTAAAAAAACAGGTCAAAACCAAGATCAACAGTTTAACATAAATGTTAGTTTTTAAGTGATGCTGTCTAATCTGTTTTCAGTTCCTTATCCCTCTCTACATTTTGGCTTGCAGCCACATTCATAACCATTTTCTGGCTGGCTTAAAGCGTAGTTTGGTGCAATTCACTACCTGTATCTTGGCTGATACTTATGAAATGTTTCATGGTTGTGCTTCCAGTACTTGTACCATTTTTAACATCCTGCCACCTATTACCTTTCAGGGTAATCAAGAGGTTTTCATGGAATCACTGGCATGTCATCTCTGCTACTGATATACTGGTAAGATCCTTCTGATTATTTGGGTGAGAGATACTAGGGCTTTTATTCTCGTAGACCAAAGCATTGAAGTATCCCTTTGTGTCTTTAATCCACCTGTGATTTTAATTTACAAATTAAAGCTCAGATGTTTGCTGCGTTCCCTTCAAGTGCATTAAAAAAACCCGCCAAAAATCAAAACCCTAAGTAATGTAGCTCCTGGAAACCAACAGATTTAAGGATGCATAGCATTAGCAGTGTAGGTAAATGGGTTATGTTTCAGAATCCTGTTGTTTGAAATAAAGACATCATTCAAAAAGTAAGCGAGAGGCAAATTAATGGAATAAGAGTTTCCTATTGGAGCCCTAAATCTTCAGAAATTAAATTCCTCAGCCTACTGAAACCCCTTGTGAGTGCAGGGGACCAACAGAAGGAACACAACTGGTACACTTGTTCTGTGAACAATTGGAAAGATAAATAAGAACTTTACAAATGGATTAAAGGGTAACAAAAGTATTAATGAAGTCTAACCAAAATAATTTTTCTCAGTTAGCCCTTTATTGTAGAATCAAAATCCAAGTTAAATTTAAAAACGTAAAGAATTTAACCTACAGTAAAACCTGAAAAGAGAATATACTGCAAATATGGAAGGATAACCCTCCAAGACATAAGAAAGGAAAATATGGGTTAAAAAAAATTAAAATCCAGAAACTCTCATCAGGTGAGTAAAAACCACAGATACAGGTAAAAATGGAAAGGAACTGAAAAGATTTAAAGATTTACATCTGTTTTCAACACTGTAAAAGAAACCTTTGGAGTCTGCACCCTTGTAGAACACAAAGTCTCAGAAACAAATCTAGGAGGCCTTTAAACAAACCCACATTCAAATTAAAAAAGTTAAAACGTACCCAAGTACTATTCACCGTATTAGGCAAACATCTAAAATGCAAAATTTGGCTCGGCAAGTCGGACAAGGCACTTGGCTCGAGAGCCAGGTCTCTGGGTGCTGCTGGTCTTGTCGGCTGGCAAACCACTTGCCCATGCAGGTGAGGCACCACATGGGGCGACAGTAGCACTGCTGGCACTCCCCTTCGTTTGGCTCCTGGCAGTTCTTGATGAGCTTGATGTTAGCAGTAGTCTGCATGCACCCTATGCACGGTTCCAGCTCCTAAAATGAGGAGAAAAACGTCCAGATTGTGAACTGCACAGAGAATGATCTCTGTGATGGCTCTTGAAAGGTTTTCAGAAAATTATCTGTGGAAGAATGATAAAGGCAGAACTGCCCAACCAGAAGATATTAAATGGTTTTATTAGAAGTCTTTCTAATGAACGAGAGAAAAGTTTTTCTTTCAACAGAAAGCCAGAACTGCTGCATGAGACTAATGATCAAACAAAAATGACTGAAAATAAAGATTCTTTCTCTCTTTGAAGAGCTCCATCTGTTTCCAGAGCAGAGCAACCATAGCAAGGTAAGCAAGCAGTCAGATTTATCATTTAGAAAAGGTATTTTCCAAAAAATATACCAATATAAAGTAAGGAAAACAAAAAAGCGAACAGTTCTTACCACTTTTTACAGCAAATGGCTGTTCCTATCTTCCATCTTTACAAGTAGGATACATAAAAGGGGAAACGAGGGCTGTACTGAACACAAGGACACTCTTGAAGGACTAGACTTAAGTTTTCTTGGATAATACTGTAATAATTAATATTTCCCCACAGTTAATTATGCCACATGAACTTGTGGTTGCATATAGAGACATCATCTTGCTATGAAGTGTTTTAAAATTAATAAACAATAATTAGCATTTCCCATGTGTCTTCCAGCTGTCTAAGAACTTGACAAAGTTCAAATGACAGCACAGCAAACAGGCACAGGGACCTGAAACCTCTTCATGCCGCCACTGGTGTAACAAAAAGCAGCTCTGCTCTGTGGTCTCTGCTTCCCAACCCCAGTGTCTCTTTCCCTGTCAGCTCAAGTGCTCAGCCACACTGTGGAGCAGATCCAGATGAACACAAGCCAACTTTGCCTCTTTCCACCCCAGTAGTTTCCCACAACCAGGTTCACCACAGACAAAGTCTTGTGTCAACATGGGGACCAGGAGTGTCCAGGAAGCAAGACTGCTGCTTTCAGAAGGTGCATCAGCTTTAAATTGTGAAATTAGGGCTTATCAGTTTTTAGGCAGTAAAAAGGTCTAGCATAGAAAGATTAACTATCATTTTCAACTTATTCATGGAGCTTCAGAACAGGGAAAATTCAATGTTTAATATCCTTATCATCGCTTGTGATGACATTTATCACTCAGTGTCAAACCAAAGATCAGTAGCTCAGCTGACACTTAAATGTGTCACAAACTAATTTTAATTGAAATGAAAACTATCAAATTCTATCTTCTCTTTATTTTGAACGTCTCATATCAGTATATGCTGGCATTGATCCAGTTTTATTTTACCTAGTTCATGGAACCAGACAGTGAACATACCAGAACACTACCAAAGACACCAAGTACTCCATTAGCTGAAACATCAGACACGAACTCCCTGCAGGGTCAGTAGAACTGGTTTTATTAGTTCCCTCTGGTACACTGGACAGTGGTATAGTCACACTTCCCATTGCTGCACGAGTGCAATAATGACCAGGTCTCTGAGTATTACTGAGGGTAGGACTCCATGGTGTTATTTTTAAGTAAAGCAAGCCCCAATTAACTCATTAGTTTATTTCAGCAGAAGATCCAGCAAAACCTGTCTGTCTCAAAAAGCAACCTGTAATGCAGCAAACTGCCTAAAGAACAGCAACAACTGTGACTCTGGCTCACCATAAACTTTCTGGAAGCACAGTGTCGTCATTTCCAAGTGTTTTCATGTAATATTTTAATGGAAATCATTACAGGGGACTTTATTTCACTGTGTTATTTCTCATGTCTCAAAAATGCTCACAATACAGTTCATTTCCTCATAGAACAGAAGCAGCAGCCAGAACTACATTCATGACATGTTATACTAAGACAGCAGGTGAGCCTTTGTGAAGGATGCACCAACCCTAACTGAGCAAACAGCACTTTGGCTCTGGCATCACTGACAAGGAGCCCTTAAGGAATTGTGCCAGGCTGTATCTTTTCAGGAAGTTAAGGAATCTGGGCCATGTCTTATCAGGTGGTAACAAGATAAAACTGTAAGTCTTATGGCCACACACCCACACCAAAGGGCAGTTCCATCACCACTCATTTTAAGTATGTGACTGCAGCCCCTCAAGCCGACTGAGCTCTCCTGTAGGCCAGCAGGCTACCTCAGGTAGGTAAGACACCTCTAAGGTTACCTCTCCAGGCTGAGAGATCCCTTACCCACTACCTATTCTCCACAGCAAGGAAAGCAACTGTTTATAATAGATCTAAAGCATATTGTATGCAAGCTACTTTAATTATTAGAAGTGTGTTTGACTGCTGTTTAATAAGCATTTAATTATTCATTACTGCTTAATTACCATGTGATTACTGCTTAATAATCCTAAATTAATAATTATAATTTAATCATAATTCATTGTTTAATCCATCTTTTTAATAAAACCTTTTTGTTAACTCCACAACAATGAATTCTCTCAGAAATTCACCCGAAACTGCCCTAAGTAAACATTTATCAATTTACACAGCAATCACATGATCACCTCCATGGGAAGTACAATTACAACAACCTCATGTGGATCCAAAGTCTCTCACCTGAGTGCTTGGAACATGATAGGTCTGGTTAATTTCCACCAGAGATGTAAAGGTTTCTAAAAATAAATCACTAAGGCTTTGATGGATCACAACATTAGCTGCATTGCTAATAGGTGCACGGAGCTTTTCTCGGAGCTCCCCATACTCTGTAGAGTTCAACCTGGAGAAGAAAAGATGGAACAAAACATTATCATGATTATCCACTCAAACACCCTGATAGTACATTGTAGAGGCTGTACATCAGGGAAATGAGTCCACAGAAAAGCTATTTAGGCTGGTTCATGAGTCAAAACAAATAAACAGTGAGCGTTTTGTATTCTTTTGCAGATTAGTTATTGGTTTTGACACAACTTAGCCAACAGAACATGCTGTCCTCCTTCATATCCATGTCAAACTGCCAGCAGGATATGCCAGAGATCAGCTAAAACAACACACAAAATAAGGGAAGGCTTTTGAAGTGATCTACGTGAACAAAAGCAATACAAGTACGTAAATCATGCATTAACTGTAAAGTAGTGCATGCACAATTTCTGTCCATCTTTTTAATGTCTGTTTACTTAGATCATATCCAAATTCCTGTTTATAAACTCCTGAGGAGAGAAATTAGTTATAGCATGTAGCATGTGTTAGTTATAGCATGTAGCATGTGTCACAAGGGGATACAGTACACATAAGTAGCAGAAGAATGTCAATTTATGAGGGGCTGTGATTTTATGGCACAATTTTAGACAAACCAAGAAGTTTCACAAAGGTTACAAACTACTGCTGAGTCGAGGCTGTAACAAGATGCGTTTCACACCAGCTGTTTCTGCTAAAGTAAATTTAATTATGCCCAAAGACCCCGCAAAGGTCCTGCAATGATGCATCCCTGTTGTTACCCCTTTTCACAGTAAGTTCAGAACTGTAGCGTCTGAACACCCCAGCTCAGTGCTTCCACTCATTAAACAGCTTTCATGGAGCAGTCCTGGGAACGTTGCCCTCGTTCTTTCCACCACTCACTGAGTTCCCAGAGCCCAGCACAATGCAACGCTGGCTTAGCTTTAGCTCCTCAGCGCTCTCCATTGTTTTAACAACTAAAGGATAATTGACAGATTATTTATCTGTTTGTTAACAGATGCCACCCGTGCAAATACCAGAGACCTTTCCATCCAGAGGAAAAATTCACACTGAACACACAGGGAAACATGGCCCACCTGCACAAAAGCATTTTTTTTCCAGAAACATCCTACTGTATCTGACTCTGGATATATACGATGATCCTGTATGAGTCTGCTACATTCTAGCCGAGGTTTACTATTTCTGACATCTTATTAAAAGAGCTTTTAAACACTGTTCTTGATGCTGCGCTGTTTAGCCACAAAATAAAGTTGGGGGGTTGGGGTTTTTTTCCCCTTAAAAGGAATCGTCACAGAAGTCACGATTTTCTCAGCTGGGGATGTATGATGCTGGAACTGAAGCACTTGCAGAAGAAAGTCATTAGTTGTTTACTACTTATTTGGTCACCACTCTCATAGGTCTATAAAAGTCTCTTAGGATTGTCACACCTACCTTAACTAATTTTGTTCTGAGTTCTGTTCACCTGGATCTCTAACACAATCACTTTGTGCTTGCCCCACCACACATCTGCAAGTCTGCTTTTAATTACCTAGTAAATAAATGCTGCTGGCATACAAATTTACAGCAAAAAGACATTTAAATGCCTTTTCAAATTTATAGTTTTAGGAGCACTAACATGGCTTTGTGTACTCCTTTCAATGACACAACAACAACAAAGACTTTAGCACCCTTCTGCTCAGTGTTAGATGTTTCTGCAGAACTTGTACTTTTGCCCAGCTACACAAACAGACTGCTGAAAAAAACCCAGCATGGGCCCTTGCCAAACAAGCCCTAACAATTCACGTTTGCTATGATTTACTGCTATGAGAACACAAAAATCAGAAATAGACCAAAATTACTTCCTTGCTTTAAGGGCAGTTGGCTCACAGTAGCTCAGTGACAACTCTTCTGTGCAGTGACAGAATCACAAGCCTTAAGCAGAAGAAAAAAACCAAAGTCCTGGGTGAAGAACAGCCATTTTTAGACATATAACTACTTCTCGTCACTCAAAATTGGGAAGACCAAAGATTCTCCCTTTCATTTTTCTTCTCCATCTTTGACCTAGATTTCTGCAGTTACTTCTCCAACACAATCCTCTCCCTAAGAATGGATCAAACAGGGCAGTCTCTCTGTTTAACCACTGTGCATCCAATGCTGCAGATGTGTGAATCTTTCTGAACAACCTTTGTTTGCTGCACTGCATGGCAGAACTGCACATACAGCACCTCTGAACACCAGGCAGGGAGCGAAAAGGAAGAGACAAGACCAGAGTGTCTTCAGAATGGACACAAAAGCACCCCATCAGCACCATGAAATAGCATATATGTGACATAACAGGGTTAACACAGTTGTTTTACCGGATATCAAATGCCTTCACATAGGGATTGATGCTGGCAACTCGGATGGTGAGGAACTGCACAGGCACATTTGAGTCTGGGGTGAGTTCATGCTGTCTGGAGTCTGTCACTGTCAGATGAATGTCCTGCTGCTGGGCCACGTGTAAACAGTAGGTGGTCACTTTAATCACCCATGTGTCTGTAACAATCACCCTCGCTCCTGGGGCTCCAGTGGCAAATTTGTCGATTCTCCTAAATTCTGTATTGATGGAGGAAGCTACTGCCCTCCAACCCGACTGTGGCAGAGCATGGACAGCGAGCGTTCGGGCCAACGGGTGATTATTCCAACCTTTCCGTGACCAGTAATATGCCAGGGCACTGGTGACCGCTGGAAGGAGAACTGCGAAGAAGAAGAAAGTTCTCCATTCTTTTGAAGCCAGGTAGAAAAAGCAAAGGTGCTTTTCAGGTGCAGCGAAGCACATACCAAGGTAATAACCTGCAAGGAAAAAAACAATTTGCTTTCAGAAACCAACCAAGTACATGCATAAACACACACCCTTAAATCATATTACAGAATATGCTGAGTAGGGTCCAGTATCTAACCAGTGCTCACCATCAGGAGAGTTACTGTACTTCTGGGTGACTTCACACCTCGTCTTAAGCAATGTGAGATAAGTGCTTAGGCATCACTGATTTTTAGCAGAGTTACATAGCCAAATGAAGCTGATTTGAATTTGCAGGTTGAATAATTACTTGTAGGATGCCACTTTTACCAGAACGATATACAGAGAGGAAGAAGATCTGAATTTGTTCAATAAAATTACCTGCAAGATGCCACTTTTGCCAGAATTCTATACCCAAAGAAAAGTGATTTGAATTTGTTGGTTGAATAAAATTATCTGCAAGATGCCACTTTTGCCAGAATCATACACCTGAGTGAAGCTGATCTGAATTTGTTGAATAAAATTACCTGTGAGGTGCCACTTTTACCAGAACTACATACTCAAAGGAAGGCGATTTGAATTTGTTGGTTCAATTACCTGTGACTTGCCACTTTTACAAGAACTATATACCTAAAGGAAGATGATTTGCATTTGTTGAATAAAATCACCTGCAAGTCTCCACTTTTACCAGAATTACATATCTAAAGGAAGGCGTTCTGAATTTGTTGGGTGAGTTACCTAAGTAACTAACATCCCTCCCTACTTTTGCCAGAATCATATACCTAAAGGAAGGCGATTTGAATTTGTTGGTTCAATAACCTGTGAGTCACCACTTTTACCAGAATTACATACCTAAAGGAAGGCGATCTGAATTTGTTGGCCGAGTTACCTGCAAGTCACCACCTTTGCCAGAATCACATACCTAAAGGAACATGACTTGCATTTGTTGAATAAAACCACCTGCAGGATGCCATTTTTGCCAGAATCAGATACCTAAAGGAGGATGCTTTGAATTTGTTGGTTGAGTTACCTGCAAGTCACCACTTTTGCCAGAATCACATACCTAAAGGACGATAACTTCCAATTGTTGAATAAAATCACCTGCGAGATGCCACTTTTGCCAGAATTATATACTCAGAAGAAGGCCAATTTGAATTTGTTCGTTCAATTACCTGCGAGTCGCCGCTTTTACCAGAATCATACACCTAAAGATGACTCGCATTTGTTGAATAAAACCACCTACGAGACGCCACTTTTGCCAGAATGATATACCTAAAGGAAGATGCTTTGAGTTCGTTGAACAGAACAACGTGCAAGGCGCCGCAGCCGCATTAAGCAGAACGAGGCAGCTAAAAGGCAGCCGGGCGTGAACTCTCCCGTTCAATAAGACGCTGGACAACAAAGCCTCGTCGGGCGGGACTCACCGAGGGGCAGGAGCGAGTGCGCCAGCAGCGTGCCGGTGCTGCGCCGCAGGTGGTACTGCACGAACGCCGCGTCCTCGCTGCCCAGCCAGGTCGACAGCAGGCTCTGCACCGTCAGCCCCGCCGAGCGCACCTCGTCGGGCGGGAACACGAAGCACACGGCGAACACCACGTAGGCCAGCGTGAAGGTCACCGCGGGGCTCTCCATGGGAGCGGGCAGTGCCCCGGGAGCGGGCAGATCCCGCCGCGCCCCCGGGATGCTCCAGGGGGGAGCGCGTAATTCCGGGGCGGTCCAGCGGCCGCAGCCCCGGATGGCGGGGCGGGGAGCGTTGGTGCCGGCGGAGGCGGTCCTTCTTCTCGTCCATCCTCTCCTCCTCCCTCCATCCGCTCCTTCTTCTCCTGCATCCGCTCCTTCTCCTCCCTCCATCCGCTCCTTTTCCTCCCTCCCTCCGCTCCTTCTTCTCCTCCATCCTCTCCTTCTTCTCCTCCATCCGCTCCTTCTCCTCCATCC